>VDFB02293949.1:48170-73089 GCA_007258455.2 Sequoia sempervirens | reverse complement strand
AGATGTTTTACACATTCACAAATTAGGTCTTGGGCCCTTGCAAACTAAATAAAATGCATGTCTTGTAAGGTGTTGTAAAGTGTTGTAAATGACTTTCACACTTTTGTAGACTTTTATTAAGTATTCCTTAATTCAATGTTGTAAAATATATTTAATTGCATTTTCACATTAATCTAGAAGGCTTGTAAATTAATCCTAGCCTTAATCTAGTGTTGTAATGTGTTTTACACATTCACATTTGATCTTGTGCCTTTCTAGGCTATGTGGACCTTATTTTAATGTTGTAGAGTGTATTTAATCACACTTTCACATTGAAATTTGTGTCCCTAGCCCTAATCACCCTCTATAGCATCATTAATAGGCCCCTATGACCCCATATTGTGCATCTCGAGGAATATTTTGATCAAAAACCCGACTAGAACAACATAAAAGCTAAAATTCTTCATTCCCTGACATCCCAGCTAGCAAAAGAGCCCCTGTGGGACCCATTCACCACTTTGGGTGAATGAGTCCCATCCAGGTGGGACCCAATCACCCAGGATGGTGAATGGGTCCCATTTGAGCTATTTTTGGGGTTTGAGTAGGAAAATTTAGGTTTTAAGTTTAATTTTCATCAATGTCAGCCTTGGGGATCAAATTAACAAGCATTTGAGTGGATTTCCTATATAAAAAAAATTCTAATCATTATTTCATTCATTCATCATGCATTCAAGTCAAGCAAGCTAGGGTTAGGTATTTTCAAGACTTCACAAGATCAATTCTAAGGCATTTAAGGGTAGATTCTTCATCGATTGTTGTAGTAATTCAAGTTCTATCATCATGGCAAGTTTCTAATTGTATTACTTCAGTTTTAGGCTTCATTATCTCATTTCATCATTTTGTTTTAATTACCTAAAAGGGGTTTGACCAAGGCAAACTCCTATTCCTCTAACAATCAACAAGTTTTCCCCTCTTTAATGTGTGATTGGAGGTTTGTAGATTGAACAAAAATGCCAAAAATATTAAAGTTGCAAATGTTGTTAAATTTGTCTTGAAAAGTTGTCAAGACCCACGAAAACTTAGATAGGGAAAAATATCCATCCAATCTGCATGAAATAAGTGGGAAAGTGTTTATTTCATCCATCTTCAAAAGCTTGTGAAGTTTCAGTTCGAGATTATGCTCCTCAGACACTTTTCAACAAAAATGGGACTCATCCCCCAGTAGTGGTGAATGAATCCCACTCTAGGTGTTTTTCAGAGATCTTCATAGATTCAGATACCCATTTGGCTAAAATAGACTCCAATGCAGTTTTCTAGATCTAGGATTGATTCACCTAGAATGGCGAATGAGTTCCAGTAGGTCAAAGTTTTAGAATCAACAACATTTCTAGTCTTCATTTCAGCCTCTACAATTTTCCAGTTGTACATTTTCTGTTTTACTTGCATTTCTATTAATCTTTCTAGGTCTTTTTACATTTCACACTATGTTTTCAAATATTTTGCATTTTCTAGTTTACACTTGGTGGTGAACCCCCTTTCGTGTTTCATTCATCCCCAAGGATATCTTATAGTTAGTTCTTTCATATCCTTCATTGGGTTGAGTTCTCTAAGGTACCCTTGAGTGTGGATATTGTGAAATTGGATCCCTCTTCTCTTCTTCCCCTTTTGTGTGAACAAGGAAGTTGTGCATCCTTTTTTCGGTGTCCACAGTCACATAGAGGTTTCTTGGTAAAAATTGAAGTATTGATTCATGTGTTTCTCTTATGATCTTAAGGTGATTGGGTAGTGTTTTAATTTGTCTCACATATCATTGTAATAAATAAATATATTTTATCATTGATATTCAATTAAAAAATTTCTAGATAGAGTACATATGCTATGTAGAGCACTCCCTCTTGTAGAGAAATCACTATATTTTAAAGCTTTTTTTAGGCTATTTTTTCCCTCAAGATTACTACTATTTGGTGTGGTGATATCATTATCAAATTGATAAAAAGTGATGGTGTTAATTATATATATATATATAAATTATGTAAATTTATTTTAATGGGTTGACTTAGTAAATGAATACTAGGTTAAGCCACAGGGTAAATTAAATCAAAAGGTTAAGAATGTTATTATTAGCATATATGAAAGTGTTGATCCTCATATGATGATCTAATGAATTTATTTTTTCTACTATCTTGGGCTGGACTAGAAAATTGTTCATGCTAAAAGCAAGATTATATTGATATTAAGAGTCTTCTGAATAGTGTAATACTCTAGCATGATTATGATATTGTTATATAATTGAATAATGTTATAATAAAAAATATTCATAATTCAATTTAAGGATTTTCTATTGGATTAAATAGATATTTTGATTACTTGTGTTCTATGTTTGGATATGTTTTGACTTATGTTATGTTGATTATGATGTTATGTATATTTATATGTATGTTTTGATTGTAAAAATGGTAGTGCATGTTGGTATGAGTTTGGTGATAGTTGACATAAATTTTATTTGATAAATTATATATAAGCAGGAATTAGGGTTGGTTGAGTCAAATGTATATCAATTGTATATATATATTCAACCATATGTCTTATTAGAATTAGAATATGATGATGAATAGCTATCACACATATTGGTGTTAATAAACATAACATTTTATACTTAGTGGGCAGATTGAAGGCAATATAGAGATCCAAGTACTCCATCCATTAATCCTAATAGTCACAATATGTTTGTGCAACCAAATAGAAGTTTTGGTTGATGAGTATTTAACTTAGCTTATATTGTCTCTAAATAATTTTAGGATGTTCCAATTGAATTGTGAATACTAATGGTGTGTGGTTTAATTTGAGATGTTGGTGTCATTGGGTGGAAGGTTTTTAGCATGGGTTTTCTATAGTATGAATTCAATTTGGTTCCCCTACCTACCAATAGGCATTATTAATTGATGGGATATGCAATAGTAATTAATGAAACTCTATAAGTTATGAACTTAATTTATAATGGGTACTAGTAAATGGTTATTTTTATATTTTTTTGGTCTTAAGCACTCATATGGTTTTCTATAGTGTTCATTCTATTTCACTTTCCTAAGTATTAAATTACTTGGTTGGTTATAAAACATTGGGTTTGGGAAACTATGAGTATGGTCCTTGAGAAATTATGGTTAGGAGAACTACATTGGAATTTGATTCTATTTGCAATAGAGTATATAGACAATTATTTGCTAAAGAATGTCCTTGTGGCCCAAGTATATAAGTGAGGGTTTAAGGAATAGCTCCAAGGGTTGGGGTTGTTTCAAAACTTTTTATCTCTCCCTTTTAGTATAATTCATCATGAGGCTAAAATTTGTATTGAATAATAATGATCTCACATTCTAGTTATATGTCCCTACTATATAGGTTTGAGCTAATGAAAAGTAACCTAACATCATCAAGATTATCTACATTGATATTTGTGGTATTTGGCTTTCCAAAATGGTCTCCAATATTGGATGAAATTTTAGAGTCACTGTCACCAAGGTCTATCTTGATGTGAATGTGTGAGGATGTCTCTAATCTTATTTAAAGTAAATGAATAAGAGTTATATGTTGAAATATATGGATTTGTGTCTTGGATCATTGACAAGTATAGAATGGTATAGGTTATTTTCAAGACTTAGAGAGTTCTATTCTTCTCAAAATAAGGGAATGGTAAACTTGGACTTGATATGGTTATTAATGATTTAAGGAAACTTGTTAACACACATTTAATCATGAGGCCAAGGAAAGTGAGTAAGATTTGATGATGTGAAAAAATATTACTATATAGTGGAAATCTTCTTGCTCTAAATATGTATTTGATTTCTCATTAAGATTAAGATATATACTTTTGTATTCTTGTCACCTATGTCATATATGTAGGAAATTAATACTTAATATTACCAAATATTCTTGGATATTTTACCCCTATATTTATCTAGTGGAGAAATGTATGATATTACTTATGATTGATATGATACAAAATGTTACATACTTAGATATAGGATATTGTTTACTATTACTACTATGAATTTAATTTCTATCTAATAAATGGTGTGTTTTGAAATAATAATTTGAATGAAGTGATTGGACTTGATTAATTTTATAGGTAACTATTCTTTATGTATATGTGCTGAGTAGAGGTCAAAAACATGTGGGTTCAATGTGTTAATTATATGTTGGTTATTTTACATCAAGGACCTATAAGATTCAATTTATAGGTTTGTAGATCACTTTATGTAACATATATTTAGGTCCACTTGACAAGTACTTGTAAAAAATTGTGATGTTTAAATTATGTGTCCTTAGCTCTATGATGATCCCACCTATTGACGAGGGAGCAAACCCGAGACACAGAAATACACTCACAAAACAGAGAATAATATTTTATTCATAAATATTGAACTTCTTACATGCAGAGGATCTCCAATCCCCAAGCTCTGTATTACATGCAAATTACCAACTTACAGAAAATTACCCAGATCCCCTTTCACAGCATGCGAACTTCTTTCCCCAAAAAGTTACCCAAAAATCAGAAACAATCCCCTAAATAGACCCATTTCGGTTTGGAACCAAAAACAACCTTCGAGATAAGATTTTTGACGGTTTGGCACCAAAATTACAATTTGAATTTCAAGTTTAAATTCACAGTTGAAAATTAGCACATTTCTAAAATATGCACCAACTTCCGGCAGCCATAACTTTTAATCCGACCGTCGGATCTTCAATGATAATACCTTTTCCGAAAAGCTCTGAAAATAATATTTACTACAAATAGGCCTTTGGTGGACTACTTTAGCGTTTCCGCAAATTTTTAGGCCCATCAAGGATCGTTTGGTGCCTCAAACTGAGCTTGGAAGGTTTTTTAGGGCAAAGCGAAGCTGGAACTTGAATAACTTTCAAGTCGTGAATGATCTTGACACGATTCTTTCACCAGAGCTGTTTATTTTCCATCACGAACCTTCCATAAATTTCTGTCTTCCCACGACTTCAAATTCAAACCTGCTAAAAATAGTAGTTGAGCAGAAAAAGCTGGCAGTTCTGAAAGTTGGAAACTCTTATTCGATGAAAAGGGTATCCAGAAATACAAAAACATCTACAAAAAGAAAACAACAGGAACAAAAATGGAAATCATCTTTTTGGGTGATGCAAGATTGCCCTCACACCACTGGATGCTCCTGCATCACCTATCATAATCAAGTCTAATATAGGTTCAAATAACTAGTTGTCACTAGTAGCATGCAGGTGACAAATTCCATTCTATTTGTTATATCTTATAGATTAGTTAAATTTAAATAGTACCATAAAGGTGAAGAAATCAAAGATCTATTAATGATATGATGCATGCATGTGTTTACCAAACTGTCACTAATACAATAGGTGATAGATGCCAAGGACTAACTACCATATCTTAGAGTCTAGAGCTAATTAATTTTGGTTGCACAAAGGGGATATATCATGCAAGGAGATATTCATGGAATGATAGGGATTATTTTGTTTACACCATTATAATACATGTGATATATACTATAAGCTATCTAATACTAGGTTGGATTGACCTTCGTTAATGGCATAGAGGTGATATATATCAAGTTCCACTAAATCGAAGGGTTTAGCTAGATTTGGAAATATTATTAATAGATTATATTATTATTTTTAGTTACACTTACACCTTATTTTGTGATGATTGAAAGTAGTATGGGATGCTTTCCCATCCCCACAATGGGTGTAAATAACTAAGGAAAAGGAAGGGACCCATAATTTATATGGAATGCACTGACATTATTTTTTCGATTGGGATGCATTAAAAGGGTAATTGGTAGTGAACAATGTAATGGAAAGATTATTGTAGTTGTCTTGCATCTACTTCATATTACTAGTTGGTTATTATATGTTTATGAGTCAATTACTATGTAATTATGTAAAAATGGCTTCATGTATTATGCACATTATTATACTTATTCCCTTGCCAATGATGATACCGATCAACATGAGATGCTTTCTTTATATCATATGTGATGGTGGATTAGGAAAAGGATGAGACCTATGTAGTCTAGTATCGGATCGAATGACATTCCTTTTTTGGATAGAATGTACTAGCTTATGTGTTAGTAAACTAGGAGAAGGGGAAAATGTTTGAAATAAGGTCACAACTACTTCTCTTTGCTAGTTGACCTCTATATGCACTTGTGAGATTGTTAAATTATTCACATTATGTATATATGTGTTGGGTGCTTGAACTATCCACACTCTCTACATGTGATGCATGTTGTAGTTATCACATTATGTATATGTGTTGTAAGAGTTACTTATTCACATTGTATACATATGTGATGTATACCTAGGTTAGTTACTATGTGAACCTATGATGTGGGTATGAGCTAATCACCTATGTGTGTGATAAATGGAGGAGATAACCACATTGTGTATAAATAATGTATGCTTGATCCAATTGTTGTGTGAGCACATGGTGTTGGAATGATATAGTTCCTCTATGTTTTTGTGTGTATTCATATGATAATGTTAGTATGTAACCATTTTTTTTTGGAATATGTTTATATCCTTGTATTATACTTGGATCAAATTGAAAGAAATTTTTTAACCAATAGTTGTGATTTAAAACAAATATAAGAGATCTCATACCAGAAGAGAGGATGAATTCTCTCTCTTTAGGGTGTGAACTATGAAGCATTTGATTCCCAAAATGGATACATAGGAAAGGACATCATAAATTAGCCCTTGAATATTAAGGTTTGGGTCTAAGAATGACTATGATATTGAAAGCTTACCATTTTCTATTGTAAGCATATGAGTGGTGACATAAAGCCATAGCCATGACTATGTTCAAAGAAGTTATGAAGTCAACACTTATCAATTAGATGGAAGATGCTTGGTTGATTAAGCTAATACTTTTTTTGAAGTTAATTAGGCCTATTACAAATATGTGAATCCAAAGTAATCAATTTTTTTAAAAAAAATTTATTATAAATTAAAAATAATAATTAGCAAATGGATTTATAGGTTTAATGGATGGTGGTAGTTTTCAAAATAAAGTAAAATGTTGTTAGAGGTAAATAATTTTTCTATAACTAAATCTTTAAATTTTATATTGAAAATGATACATTTCTTGGTAGAATTTGAATTTTTATCATTAAAGAAGAAAATAAATTTCACTAGCAATCAACAAGAACTAAGATTGAATGCCATCATATCCAATATTCTCTTTATTGCAGCTATTGCTAATTTTAAATATCATTTTAAGAAAAAATGTTAAGTGTTAAATTAATTTCTTCAAAATTGATCTTGACTCTTTTTTAAGAATCCTATAGATGAATTTTTTCATTTGAAAAAAATTTAAATTTATTCAAAAATAGTAACTCAACTACTTAATCAAGAATAACATAATTTTTAGACAAATTAAGATTACAATTTAAATAATTAAATTGTTTATTCTTCAAAATTCATTTGATGTAATTTAAATAAATTTCTTGACAATGAGTTGTCTCTTTTCCTCCTTGTCTCTTTCCTCCTATAATTTAATTGATAACATGCATGTGTTTCCTTTATGTGACAATGTGAAATGCATGATTATATGAAATGATTGAGAATGATATTATATTTGTGCACAAGTACTAATGTAAATTAAAAAAACGGTGTATCCATCTAGTTGAGAAATGTGTGATATTATACAAAATGCTATGAACAATTTTAGTCTAATAACAATGTGCTTTTAAATATTTTTTCTCAAATACTAATTTGAATGAAGTGAGTGGAAGTGATTACTTTATATATCATTAATTTTTATGTATATTTGTTCAAGAGATGCCAATTCATGTGAGTTTAATGTGCTAATTATGTGTTGGTAATTTGACCTTAAAGATCTATAAAATTTGATGTATAGATTTGTGGATCACTTTATGTGATATATTTAGATCCAATTGACCAATATTTGTGATATTTGAATTATGAATTATGTGCACATTGATATGAGATGATCCCACATGTGAGAATCTATGTTTAATACAAGTTTGGATAGCCAACTATTAGTAGTTCCCTCTAGGTAATGAATGCTGGATGATATCTATTGTATCTTATAGATTTGTGGATCACTTTATGTGATATATATTTAGATCTAATTGACCAATATATTTGAATTATGTGTGCATTGATATGAGATGATCCCACATATCAGAATCTATATTTAATAAATGTTTGAATAGCCAACTATTAGTAGTTCCCTGTAGGTAATGAATGCTAGATGATATCTAATATTGTATCTTATAGATTAGTCAACATTAAATAGTACCACACGTGAATGATGGGTATCTCTCACAATAAAGCTTCGTACAACAATATCCCAAAGTGTGACATGAAGCATTGGGCCCAGCAGAGTCCGCCCCCCTTAAAATGCCCATCCAGAAGGCCAAGGTGGATGCTGTCTATTCTTCCTAATAATATATCTCTAAAGTCCCATAGTCTCAGAGCACGAGCATGGCTTATTTTGCAAATACTCTTTTTACAAGTTGGAAATGATTCGGACTGTTTTTGTTGTTTGGTGAAGACATGTGACAAACCAGTGGGTCTTCTTCAAACGTGCCTTTGAATGAAGTTAATCTGTTTGGAAGTATCAAAAGGTGTTTTAATTTGATTCGGAAAATCAAATGGTGTAGCAGGTGACCGATATACCTCTAAACCCTAACACCAATGGGTCTTCTTCAAACATGCCTCCACCAGTATTGTCATACCAGGGTTCGTCAGGCGGTAGCATTAACGCATCTACCCATCGAACATATTTAATCCATCAGTAAATAATCTAATTTGATTGCACTTAAGAGTTATCTTGCATGATATTATAAAATAAAAGAGATTTATTGCACGTTGGATCTTAACAAATTGATTGAATCCAAACCTATTTGTATTTCTCTATAACTATCTTAGACTTTAGGAGTTATTCCATAAAAAAATATGGGCATCATATAAATTCATTGTGAGTAATTTATTTTTAGAAAATTTACCGTCATGACAAATTCACTTCAAGGAAAATTCACTACTAGCAGTTCACCACCATGAAAAAATTAATCATGAACTTTTAATGGATGAATTGCTGACAGTGAATTTTTCCGAGAGTGAATTGCTGACAAATTTCTATTGTAGAATTCACACATTAGTAGGCCATGATGAAATTGAGTAGCCTATTAATTTATTCACGATTAGTTCATTGTGTTTCAATTAGTTTGGTGGGTTTTAATGCCTTGAATAACCAACGCATTATCGGATAGTAATTGGTGTTCTATTTCAATTTATCTCTTCACTCATTCTATATTGAAATTATTTTTTGTGAGAGAAAATTTGAATCAATACTCATACCAAATTCAAATGACACCAATAATAGAATAATAGATAAATAAAATCAAATAGTGTATATTTGTATAATGTGAATGAAATAATATTATTGAATTTTTTGTTGGTGTGTTATTACAGGTGCCATTCTGTACTAAAAGTAATTTTTAGGAGAGCAATTTTTAATCAGATTTACAAGATACTAATGATAGACTATTTTCAGAAAAGTTATGAAGTTAACACTTATAAATTAGATGGAAGATTCTTAGTTGATTAAATTGATAGTGTCTATGAAGTGAATTAATCCCAAAATGATTAGTTGTAACTAAGGGATAGTTGCTACAAATATGTGAATTAAGTAATCAAAAATTTAGAAATTAGAATAAATGAGGAATAAATAGCAAATTGGATTTATAGGTTTAATAGACATGTTGGTAGTTTCCAAAATAAAGTAAAATTTTGTTAGAGGTAGATAATTTTTGTATAATTAAATAGTTAATTATATTAAAAATGATACAAAATGTATGCATTTTATTAAATGGATTAATTATAGTATAGTAATTAGTGTGCTAACTTTTATTGCCAAGAGTAGAAAATAATTAGAACTAACATTCATGTATCATCCCTAAAATTCTATCTTGAATGAAATTTATTAAAACTAAATTAATAGAACTAAATCTTTAATTTAATCTATTAGAATCTAAACACTTCATCATCTAAAATTTTAAATATGATATCATAGATAATCTGAATGTACCTTTGAAAGATAATTTGAAATAGAAATACAATTCTTGATAGAATATGAATTTCTATCGTGAAAGGTGTAAGTTTCTAAGTGGTGGAATATTGGTCTAGTCATTAGTATGGTCTAAGTTTGAATGCCATTCTATCCAATATTCTCATTATTGTAGCTTTTGCTTATTTATATATAGTTTTAAGATAAATTCAGATTACGGTTTGAATTGTTAAAGTGTTAAATTAATTTCTTCAGAAATTATCTTCAGCAAGTTTTTAAAGATTCCTATAAATGACATTTTTCGCATGGGAAGAATTTAAATTATCTTAGAAATGAAAACTTAACATATTTTTTAAATAAATTAGGGTTACAATTTAAATGATTAAAGTGTTGGATTAAATTCCTGGAAATTAATTTTCAGTCCTTTTTTGAGATTTGTATAGATAAATCTTTCCACATGTAAAAAAAATTTATCTTTAAAAAAATAACAACTGAATTGTTTAGTCAAAATAATTACAAAAATATGTGATTAATCTAAAACTTGAAAATTACTTGACAAGAAGTTGTCTCTTCTTCCCCTATAATTTAATTATTGGATTATATCCATTGTATATTTTGTACACAGTCCAATTGGCTTTTAAAAATACTGAGCATTGTCCTCAATCTCGATAGTAAGGATAATTAGTGATTTTTTAAATAAGATAGACTCTGAGAATGGCTAAAGGTAGGAATAAGAGATAATGCATTGCAGTATATTGTATGAATACACATTGTATCATGACAATTGCACAAAGAGTTTTCTTTTGCTGTTAGAAATTCAAATGGAAAAAATCAAATGCACCTCACTTTAATGGATCTCAATAAAGAATATTGCTTGCATCAATCGATTCAAAAATTAATCGTAGATCATGACCATTGATTCCTTCTCCTAATATCACTATATTTAATATCTAACTCGGGTATATTTAAGATTATTCTGTCCATGCTTTGTCATCCCTTCTTTCCTATTGTAAACACAGACTTGAAAAAATAAAATTAGAGAGCATTCAAGTATACATAAATACTAAAATAGAGACCTACATTCCCATGAATCTTGAACTTAAGATATCTTTGTGACAAGGAATGATTGTTCTTTGTGACAAAGAATGATTGTTTTTGAAATGGTAGTGTAAAAATAGTATAAAGCATGTGCTCTATTGAAGAAGTTTGAGACGATCCATCATTTATTGTAATCAAAGAAAAGACTGACAATTTATGAAATAATAACTAAATTATTAAAATAATTATTTAATTATAGAAGAAAGTGATAATAATTAAATAAATAAGAATTTATTTAATTATTGAAAAAAGGGGGACATTAGTGATGTAGTTAATCAAAAAAGAACAAAAGGAAAATAGGTGAATTAATTAAATAGTAAAAATTATTTAATTATGTGGGAAGAAAGGGGATTGACAGAGAAAAATAGTGTTCATAGGTGGACAATTTTAGTGTCTACTAGGATCACATCTACCCTACAAGAAATAAAGTTGTACTAAGAAGATAATTGATTGTCAACCTTTTACATCAACTATCTTCCATTATTGCCAATGTCAAATATAATTTTTAATTGTTACATATATGCCAACTACTTATCACAGTCACTAATTTAAGTGAAAATTATCTTCCATTATTGCCAATGTCAAATATAATTTTTAATTGTTACATATATGCCAACTACTTATCATAGTCACTAATTTAAGTGAAAATTGTTAGTTGAGTACATACAATTACATCCACCCCGCCAATAAATAAAGTTGTATTAAAATGATGATTGATTGCCAACCTTCTACACCAACTAACTTTCATTATTGCCAATGTCAAATATAGTTTTTAATTGTTACATTTATGCCAACTACTTATCATAGTCACTAATTTAAGTGAAACTTGTTGGTTGAGTACATACGATTACATCTACCCTATGAAAAAATAAAGTTGTATTACGAAGATGATTGATTGTCAACCTTCTACATCAACTATCTTCCATTATTACCAATATCAAATATAAATTTTAATTTACATTTATACCAATCACTTATCACAGTCACTAATTTAAGTGAAAATTGTTGATTGAACACATACAATTACATCTACCCGTCAATAAATAAAATTGTAATAAAAAAATGATTGATTGCCAACCTTCTACACCAACTTCCATTATTTCCAATATCAAATATATTTTTTAATTGTTAAATTTACGCCAACAACTTATCACAGCCATTAGGTTACTGCACTAATATTCCACAAAAAAGCTTCGGACATCATCATTTCAAAGTGACATGAAGCATTGGGCCCAGCAGAGGAAGCTTTCTATTTTGATTTCATAATATATATAAATACAATGTACGCACAGCCATGAAAGTCCCCACAGTAAAATTTATGTAACCATCTCCATGATTATCTTAGTGCAGGACCATGATTATATAATTTAGAAATGATTCAGACTGTCTTTTTATTGTTTGGTGAACACATGTGACAAACCAGTGGGTCTTCTGCAAACATATTTAATCCATCTGTAAATACTCTAATTTGATTGCAGACGTAGATGAGTTGCACGTAGTCCGTATTATAGTAATAAACCAGATTTTATTCTCATGAAAACAATAGAATAGCCTAGCCCATGGTAAAACATTTGGGGTATTGTACAATTGGATAATTGTTTTAATCTTTTTTCTTATTAAGATTAACCAATATTTTAAACAAAATTTAACCGAATAGGCAATAGTTACAAGATTTATTTGTATCAACAGTAGTTTGTATGATGCTTGCTGCATATAAGTTATTAGTTACAAAGATAAAAGTACACAGGGAAGAGGTGGGGATAGGAGTTGCATTTTTAGGATTGAGGTTCAAAAATATGTTTGTATAGGATATATCTCATATTCTCTTATACACATGTTTTAAAAAGTGAATAAAATTAGTATATATATAATTATTATTGAAAATGTAGTTATTTAAATCTATTCAAATTCTATTTTTTAAATGTTAGTGAAAAACAATGGTCTATGGGCCCGAGGTTGTTGACAATGAGGATTTCTATTTGCATCAGGGGGTGATTTGCAGATTTAATGGCTTGTGGCTCTCCCTTCTTGATCTCCACGCTTGGGTTTCAATCTCCTGGAAGCCTGTTGTTTCTGGTGAGATTGAGCTCTATCCCAGTGCTAGGGGATTTTTCATTGCTTCCTTCTCTACTCCTATAGAACGAGATTGTGTTGGATAGGAGGTGGATGTGGGGCATTCATTCACTATCCATCAGGCTGTGGTCTCGCTCTTTCAATCCGCTTACTGAGGCACTGAATGTCAGACCTATTTGGGTTCAACTGTTGAATCTCCCCCTCCAATTTTGGGAGGAATCATGTTTTGAGGCTATTAGCAACTCCATTGGACGCTTTCTGGTGGTTGACTCTACGTCTCGGGATCTAGGGCATATGATGGTGGCTCGTATTTTAATGGATTTGGACATCTCCAAACCCCTTGTTGGTGATGTGGTTTTGATGGTGGAGGATAGACCTTGGTCGCAGCTATTGGACTATGAGGGCCTTCCCTTTTGGTGTAGGAGGTCTTTCTCCACTGGTCATTTGGCCTCTGGTTTCCCTCTTGCTCATCGTAAGGGTGTTGTTACTTGATGGAGGAATGCTTGCTTGGACCACCTCACGGTGGGTCCCTCTTCAGATGTTTCTCCTACGGAGGACAACCCTCCTTTGGTGGTTCCTCCCTTGGTGGTTGATCCTATCCAGGCTCCTCTTTCAGCTATCCCTTCCATAGAACCTATGTTGATTCAATCTACTATCGCTGTCTAGGCGGACACTACCCGCCCCTCTTTGTTCAATTCTGTTGATCCTTTGATTGCCAATGACTCCTCTTTGCTATCAGCTCCCTCTTAATGTGATGGCTCCCTGCAGGTGGTTGTTGAAGATTCGCTCCTCTCTCCTCACTTGAAGGACTTTGATTCTGAGTCTTCCTGGTCTGTTGTGCTGAGGAAGAAGGGACTCCCCAAATCTGTTGCTTCTTTGCGACCTAGGGTGATGTGAGTCAGATTGGTCCCCTTAGGTTTTGGGGTTGTCTAGTCCTTATTTGTGTTTCTACAACTGTCTATTCCTATGTTTCTACGACTGTCTGCCAGCTATGTCTGCATTTCTCCTAGTTCATGTTCTGGTTTGAACTAGCTCCTTTTTGTCCCCATGGACTTCTATGTGAAGGGTACAACACCCTACAAATGTTGCTTATCTTATCAAAAACAATGTTTGTTTAGTAGTATTCACTAGTATATTTTAATAAAATTTCTTTTTTAATAATTATTGATTTTTATTGCTAAAAATAAATAAATAAGTTCTTATCAATATAAGATAGAATCAAATTTAAAATCATACTATTTTTTAAGTTTTGAATTTGAGGATATTATTTTTATAAATTTAAAAAGATGGAAAAGTAACTTCTCTTTGATAATATTATATAAATCTTAACTTAAATGTTATGTTACTAATAGACTTGTTCATATATGTTTCAATTTTAATTAGAGGTCAAACATAGGATAAGGTTATAATTATCAATTATGTTAGAGTAAATCATATTTACTTTGGCTTAAGTTTTAACTTAGGTACATGGTTTGGATTTAATAGGGTAATTATTATTTTTTATTCCTGTATTCAGTGGTTGCATACCCATCAGCATTTTCATGGCTTTATAAGCCTGTAGCATTATGTACATTAATCATCTCATATTCAACATATTTTCTCTTTGGTGAAAGAGCATTGGCTTCTCTTGTGCATTGTGAAGGTCAATCATCTCATATTCAACATATTTTCTCTTTGATGAAAGAGCATTGGCTTCTCTTGTACATTGTGAAGGTCTATGTGGAATTGGTCTTCCTGGGAGTTTGTTTCTCTATCATGGTATGAGAGCCACCAGTCTGCACTCCTTTGTGAGAGATTTTTATGCATTGTAAATTGGCACCTAACATGGTTGTGTAGCTGGGATCCATATTGCTTAAGTTTTAACTTAGATACATAGTTTGCATTTAATAGGGTAATTAGTTTTTCTATTCCAAAATTGGGTGGTTGCAAACCCGTTAGCATTTTCATGGCTTTATAAGCTTGTAGCATTATATACATTAAGCATCTCATATTCAACATATTTTCTCTTCGGTGAAAAAGCATTGGCTTTTCTTGTGCATTGTAAGGTCTCTGTGAAATTGGTCTTCCTGGGAGTTTTGATGTTGTGAATAGGGAAAGTAGATCGTATAAGTCACACAGGTTCAAACTTGGCCCAATAAAACATTTATAAATTAGACTTTGTTATTTGGTTATACTATTATATCTAGGATAATTAGTTTTTCGAAGTCATATGTGATCAAACTTGGATGAGTAGGCATACATTTATAAATCATTATAAGTTATTCTTTGATAAAGCTACTATGAGTAGGGAAATCAATCTATCAAAGTCACACATGGTCAAATGTGGCCCAATCACACCTCTAAGAGACCTAACTCTTAACATATGACATAATCAAGGAACATACAATCATCCTCATTAATTGAGTTCAATTATTTAAACTAGAAACCTTTCATAACTTTAATATATTTTTACCATTACAATAATTTAATTTTTAACATAAAAGTTGTCTAATGGTGTTACTTTCATTCTCAACCTCAACAATATTCTAAAATGTGGAATAAGATTATTTTAGTTTTTTTCTCAATTCATGACTAGATTGAAATAAAATGCTATTTTTCTATTTTCTAAGATAATTCTTTTATTTGACCAATTTATATTGACTGTATTGATCACAATATATCATAGTAGACTACATAGAGAAGTTTTGTGCACAAGTTGTTCCATCTCATTTTTGCATGTTGTGACATATTTTGAAGTTCATTTATTTCATAAATGCTTAATGAATTGGTTTTCATGAAAGAAACTAAAATTGTTGAATAGTGTAAGGTGTAGATTCATTTCCAAGAACTTGTTGTGCATATACACTATCACATGCACAAGAGTTATTTGACCTACTTTAGACATTTTTACATTATTATAATTATAATTATTTTTTTGATTCTTTTTCCATAAGGATTGTATTTATTTCTACAAACGATTATAGATGTATTGATGAGATATTAGATAGAATGACATACAAACATACAACCTACTTGTGCCTAGTGAGTTATTCCATTATAGAACAACCTATACTTCATGATGAGGTCTAATTCTATGTAGAAGTGTATTTAAATTCTAACATATCCCTAATGTACATTCACATTGAGATCATCAATGATACCATATACGAAGTTTTAAATGAGATAGAATCTAGTTCTAATAAATTATTAAGAATTTAATTCTTTTTTTTTTTAAAAGGTAGAAACTCAACTGTAATACATAAATTTTTTTAAACTATAAAATAACTCTTACAAAAATAAATAAATCGAAAAAATCTTAAATAAAAATAAAACTATAAAATACAATAACTCTTAAATAAAATAAAAATTATAAATTAAATCTTTAATTAGATTTTCTTTCATAAAATAACTATTCACCAAATAAAATAAAATAGCTCTTAAGTAAATAAACATAAATCTTCAAACAAACAAAAAATAGTTTTTAAATAATTGTTTAAGTAAAATAAAATAATTATTAAGTAAATAAGATAACTTTGAATTTAAAATTGAGAACAATCTATATAATAAAAAAAATACACATTCATTGCAATCAATTATTAATTTAATTGAAACTTTATAGATTATTTACAATGAAATATATGATAGAAAAAAAAATCTATAAAACATATAGATATATGATAGGAAGAAAAAATATTCTATAAAAAATATACTTGTCAACCTTTTACACCAATTACTAATAAAAAACCTATCAACATATCTATCAAATCCAATAACTCTTGTCAACCTTTTACACCAATTACTAATATAAAAACTATCAACATATCCATCAAATCCAATAACTAATTTAAGTGGAACTTATGAAATTACATACAATGACAAGTATAGCAGTAAGGAATAAAGTTGTATAGGGAATGTGCTTTTCGACATTCTAACGTCAGTACCCATGATAGTCATTAGGTTACTGCAGTTTATAAATATATGGATATATGATAAGAAGAAAACATATATTTGTCAACTTTTTACACCAATTACTAGTATAAAACCTATCAACATATCCATCAAATCCAATAACTCGTGTCAATCTTTTACACCAATTACTAATATAAAAACTATCAACATATCCATCAAATCCAATTACTAACTTAAGTGAAACTTATGAAATTACATACAATGACAAGTATAGCAGTAAGGAATAAAGTTGTATAAGGAATGTGTTTTTCAACATTCTAACGTCACTACCCATGATAGTCATTAGGTTACTGCAGTTTAAAAATATATAGATATATGATAGGAAGAAAAAATATACTTGTCAACCTTTTACACCAATTATTAGCCAAATCCAATAACTCGTGTCAATCTTTTACACCAATTACTAATATAAAAACTATCAACATATCCATCAAATCCAATAACTAATTTAAGTAGAACTTATAAAATTACATACAATGACAAATATAACAATAACAATAAGAAATTAAAGTTGTATAGGGAATGTGCTTTTCAACCTTCTACGCTCACTACCTATCATAGTCGTTAGTCATTAAGTTACAGCACACTTTAAAAACATATGGAAAAAGGTTGAGAGTAACTCCCACAGTAAAGCTTCGTACAACATCATCTCAAAGTGACATGAAGCCACCGGCCTAAAAATTCCCACCCAGAAGGTCAAGAAAAATGCTGTCTATTCTTGTGGATAATATATATCTAAATCCAATTTACACAGAGCCATGGAAGTCCCCACAGTAAACTTTTTGTAACCATCTGCATGACTATCTTAGAGCACGAGCATGACTTATTTTGCAAATAGTCTTTCTTTTTATCAAAGACTGTTTTGGTTGTTTGGTGAAGACATGTGAGGAACCAGTGGGTCTTCTTAAAAAATGCCTTTGACTGAAGTTAATCTGTTTCGAAATATCAAAAGGTGTTTTAATTTGATTCGGAAATATCAAATGGTGACCAATATACCTGTAAACCCTAACACCACTTGCTTCGCCTCTACCAGTTATCATCAAGGTTATCTACATTTATGGACTTTATATTTTAAAATATTCTCCAATTCTACATGAACTTTTAGAGTCACTATCGCCAAGGCCTATCTTAGAAGTGAATGTATGATGATGATTATAGATGCATTCATGAGATATTGGATAGCCAACTATTAGTAGTTCCCTGTAGGTAATGAATGCTAGATGATATCTAATATTGTATCTTATATATTAGTCAACATTAAATAGCAACACTCGTGAAGGATGGGTATCTCCCACAATAAAGCTTCGTACAACAATATCTCAAAGTGTGACATGAAGCATTGGGCCCAGCAGAGGCCGCCCCCCTTAAAATGATGCATTCATGAGATATTGGATAGCCAACTATTAGTAGTTCCCTGTAGGTAATGAATGCTAGATAATATCTAATATTGTATCTTATAGATTAGTCAACATTAAATAGTACCACTCGTAAAGGATGGGTATCTCCCACAATAAAGCTTTGTACAACAATATCTCAAAGTGTGACATCAAGCATTGGGCCCAGCAGAGGCCGCCCCCCTTAAAATGATGCATTCATGAGATATTGGATAGCCAACTATTAGTAGTTCCCTGTAGGTAATGAATGCTAGATGATATCTAATATTGTATCTTATATATTAGTCAACATTAAATAGTACCACTTGTGGAGGATGGGTATCTCCCACAATAAAGCTTCGTACAACAATATCTCAAAGTGTGACATGAAGCATTGGGCCCAGCAGAGGCCGCCCCCCTTAAAATGCCCATCCAGAAGGCCAAGGAGGATGCTATCTATTCTTCCTAATAATATATATCTAAAATCCCATAGTCTCAGAGCACGAGCATGGCTTATTCTGCAAATACTCTTTTTACAATTTAGAAATGATTCGGACTGTTTTTGTTGTTTAGTGAAAACGTGACAAACCAGTGTGTCTTCTGCAAACATGCATTTGACTAAAGTTAATCTGTTCGGAAATATCAAAAGGTGTTTGAATTTGATTCGGAAATATGAAATGGTGTAGCAGGTGACCGATATACCTGTAAACCCTAACACCAGTGGGCCTTCTTCAAACATGCCTTTACCAGCATTGTCATGCCAGGGGTCGTCAGGCAGTAGCATGAACGCATCTACCTATCAAACATATTTAATCCATCTGTAAATACATTTAGATCTTAAGAAATTGATTGAATCCAAACCTATTTGTATTTCTGTATAACTGTCTTAGAGTTTAGGAGTTATCTCGTAAAAAATTATGGGTATCAGCTAAATTCACTTCAAGGAAAATTCATTACCAGCAATTCACAGCCACACAAAATTAATTGCAAATTTTTAATGGATGAATTCTTGGCGCCAGTGAATTGCTGGTGTTGAATTTTCCTTGAAATGAATTTGTTATGGCGGTGAATTGTTGGTGATGAATTTTCTGACGGTGAATTGCTGACAGTGAATTTTATGAGGTGAATTGCTGGTAAATTTCAATTGTGAAATACACACATTAGTAGGCCATGATGAAATTGAGTAACCCATTAATTTATCCATGATTAGTTAATTGTATTTCAATTTGTTTGGTGGGTTTTAATGCCTTGAATAATCCATGTATTATCCAATAGTAATTGGTATTCTATTTCCATTTGTCTCTTCCCTTATAAGGGAGAATTCTATATTGAATTTTTTTTTGCTAGAGAAAATTTGAATCAATACTTATACCAAATTACAGAGTCCTCAGTTTGATTGAGACAACCTTGATAGAGGCTATTTTCCCACGTATTGCAACGAAAAATTACTCAAAACAAGTTTGGGAAATATTGCAAAATAGTTATAAGGGTACTAATAAAGTTAGATTGGTTAAGTTGCAACTCTTAAGGAGAGATTTTGAGACTCTACAAATGAAAGATAGTGAGTCTATTTCAAATTTTAACACAAAGGTTTCAACCCTAATAAATCAATTTAGAATAAATAGAGAAACAATGGAATACCAAAGGATTATTGAGAAAATCCTAAGAAGTTTTCCCTTTAGATTTGATCCTATAGTCATTGCCATTGAAGAGGCCAAAAAATTGTCTAAAATGACTATAGATGAGTTGATGGGTTCACTACAAACCCATGAGCAGTGGTTAAACAGATTTGCTCCTTCCCTAGAGCAATATTTCAAAGCTCAAACCAATGGAAGAGGTTGGGGAAGAGGAAGAAATAGAAGAGGAAAAGGTCAAAGAGGCAAAGGTAGAAACAATTCTAGAAGAGGAGGTTCTGATAGCACAAAGGAGCCGAGCAACTCATAGTCAACAAACCAGAACTAGAAAAAGAATAGCAGTTTGAATTAGAGGTATGAAAAAAGTAACGTGAAGTGTTATTATTGTCACAAGTATGGTCATTATGCTAGTGAGTGTAGGAAGAAACAACGTGACCATGGGAGTCAAATTGCCAAAGTAGTTGTATAGGAGTGAATTTGTACCCCTTACGCAAATTCCCTTTTCACATACCTTCACCATAGAAAATCAAATCTGAAGGTGAAATTCCACATCACCCAACTACCTTCCTTCCAATTGGCGTCTGTCTCTTGTGTCGGTGAGAGAATATTTTTTGGAGATGCGCGTGTGATGCACAAACATCCGCATGGTGCACTGACGTCCCTAACGGATTCCTACATTTGAAGTTGGCAGAGACATTACACTTTCGATTGTGAACAATTTGTAATGTCCCTCTTCAACCAACCGACCCCAAAAATGGTAGATTCTTCCCTCTTCTCCCTCAAATTCATCTATCTTCATCTCATTTCATCCTCTAACAATCCTCTAGCAATTTTCATCTTTTGCAATCTCTTCACAAGCTCTTGCATCCTTCTTCCAACATTCTCTTCACTCTTTAGAAGCACTTCAACACTCCACTGCAACAACAATCCTCCATCAACTCCACAAAGCAAGTGTGAAGCAAGCCATAACAGCGTGGGCTTGGAATCTTGCAAGACCTTCTGATGCAGGAGCATCCAGTGGTGTAAGGGCAATTTTGTATCACCCAAAAATAGTTAAATTTCAAGTTTCTCAGTTTTTAGATGTTTTTACATTTTTGGATACCCTTTTCATCATAATGAAATTCCCAATTTATGGTTTTTATTTTCTATTCCTGGGTGGAAAGATATTACAGTTTTAGTTTCCCAGATTTGCACCTAAAAATCTTCTCAGTTAGATTTGAGGCACTTAGAGTTCTCAGATCAGCCCCAAAATTTTCCAAAATAAATGTAGCTGATTTCAAGCGCGTTGTTGACTTCGTGACCTTTTCAACGGTTCAAACGGTTCGCAAATCAGAGTCCTGGATCAAAAGTTATGTTCCTGGGAAGTTGACGCACTTTCTAGAAGATACAATTGCAAATGCTCTTTTGAAATTTGAACTTCATGTTGTAAATTTTTGGCACCAAACCACCTAAACTCAAATTTGAATGTTGTTTTAGCTCCAAACTAAAGAGGAGTTCTATTTATGGGCGGGTTTCTAATTTTTGGGTAACTTTTTGGGGGACAAGCTCACATATTGCGAAACGATTATTCTGTAGCTTTCTGTAACTTGCATGTGTTGTAGAACTTGGGGATTTGACATCCTCTGCATGTAAGAAGCTCCATTTTCTGAATAATAAAACTATTCTCTTGTTTGTGGGTTATTTCTAAGTCTCGGGCTATGCCCTCATCAAGTGGTATCAAAACAAGGTTTTCTTGAGCGTGTGGATAGATCGCCGATCATGAGGCAGTTCGCACTAGGACCGTGGTTGTGGGTTGAGGTCAAGAAAGATGCCTCCAAGAGTGATGCTTGGTAGGCATGGTGGTTCTAGAGGTGGTCGAGGTGGCAAAAATGCTGATGGAAGAGATGCATTGGTAGCCCTCTAGAGACAGATTGATGCGTTACAAGAGCAGTTGAGAAGAGGGTTAAACCCGAGGGAGGAAAGTGAGGATGAAGGAGAGGAAGAAGGTTCAAATGCAGAAGAGGAAGAAGAAGCAATTGATCAAGACCAAATGTGGCTAATAAGGGCCATTTCAAAGATCAGGAAAAGACCCAGAGCAGAAATCCCTAGTTATTCCATAAATTTGAACCTGGAAGAGTTGATCGACTCGATCAACGAGCTAGAAGAATATTTTGAGTATGAGGAAAATAGAGGACCCAGATCGGGTTAAGTTTGCAAAAATGAAGCTGAAGGGCCATGCCAGTATTTGGTGGAAAGAGGTCTAGTTGGAAAGAAATTGAAGAAAAAGAAAATATCACCAGATGGGATCACATGGTAGAGAAACTGAAGAAGCAGTTCATATCAGTGGACTACGAGTTAGATCAGTTGAAGAAATTGCAAGGGTTGAAGCAAGGAAGCAGATATATGAAAGAATATACTGAATAATTTCACAAGATAATCATCAGAACGGGCCACACAGAGGCCAATAAGGAGAAGGTAGCCTAATACCTTAATGGGTTACGACCGAGCATTCAGAAGGAGTTAAGCCTAGTTAGAATGACCACCATTGAGGATGTGTATCAGTTTGCTCTAAAGGTGGAAGAGAAGCTGAAAAAAAGATTTGATGGCAAGCAAAAAGGACGAGGAGGTCAAAGTGGAAGGGGTAGTGGAGAAGACCTTCAGGAAGCTGAAATGACGATGAAAAGAAAGTAGAAGATGTGAGGGTACCACGGCCGAAGCCAAAGGAATGACAACTTCTACTGCCCTTGTGATCAAAACAGTGGTGATCAAAGAGGTAGAGGACGAGGGAGATATGGACAAGGATCTGGAGGAAGTGGTTTCAAAGGAACGTGTTTCTAGTGTGGTGAAGAAGGGAATCAAGCCTATGAATTTCCACAACACCAAGGAAGGGCAGACAAAAGGCCAGAAGGTCGTGGAAGGGTTGCGCATGTAGATGAGGAGGCCCAATCTGAACATTCAAGTGATGCTGAAAGGGGAGAAGCCCTAGTGATTAGGAGAGCCCTGGTGACTGAGGAAAAGGAATCAGAATAGATGAAGAATCTGTTTCGCACAAGGTGCAAGTGTGAAGGAAAATGTTGTGATGTCATTATTGATGGTGGGGAGCACCGATAATCTGGTGTCAGAAGAGATGGTCACAAAGTTGAAGCTGAAGAGGGAAAGGCACCCGCATCTGTATCGGATTGCCTGGTTGCAGAAAGACCACAAAGTTTTGGTCAATAAGCAGTGCCTAGTAAAGTTCAAGATCGGGAGCTACCATGATGAGGTACTCTGTGATATCATCCCCATGGATGCATGTCACATATTGTTGGGGAGGCCAAGGCAGTTCGATAGGCATGCTATACATGATGGCCATGCAAACACTTATTCCTTGACAAAGGATGGGGTTCGTCACAAGTTGAAACCCCCGAAGGAGACCGAAGAAAAGCTATGCAGTAGTGCTAGAATTTATTATGTAGATGGAAGAAATTTTTTAGAAGGTATGAAACATGAGCATGTGTGTTATGCATTGATTCCTAGAGTGAGTAAGGCGGATAGTGAGAAGGTTCCAGAAGAAGTTTCTGGGATGTTGGATGAGTTTCAGGATATTGTTTATGATAATGTATCTGAGGGTTTACCACCAATAAGGAAGATCAGTCATCAGATTGACTTGATTCCTGGAGCCAGTTTGCCAAATAAGGCAGCCCATAGAATGACTCCAGTAGAAAATGAGGATTTGAACAGACAAGTTCAAGAGTTGTTGAGAAAGGGTTTGATATAGGAGAGTTTGAGTCCATGTGAAGTACCTGCAGTACTAGCACCAAAGAAGGATGGGGAATGGAGGATGTGTACAGATTCACGAGCCATAAACAAGATAACAATCAAGTATAGATTTCCCCTGCCAAGGATGGATGACCTGATGGACTGTTTGAGCACGAAGCTCAGTACTTCACAAAGATCGATCTGAAGAGTGGATATCACCAGATCCGGATTTGAGAGGGAGATGAATGGAAGACTGCCTTCAAGACCAAAGAGGGCCTGTACGAGTGGTTAATCATGCCTTTTGGGCTAACCAATGCACCAAGCACATTCATGCGGCTCATGAACGAGGTACTAAAATAATTTCTGGGAAGTTTTGTTATTGTGTATTTAGATGATATTTTGATTTTCATTAAGACGTTGGATGAGCATTTGATGCATATTCGAAGAGCCTTTGAGAAGTTAAGAGAAGAGAAACTATTGATTAATCTGAAGAAGTGCAGTTTTGTGAAGAGGGAGTTAGTGTACTTGGGATTTGTTGTCTGTGAAGGAGTCTCAAGATGGACCCGAGGAAGAAGGTGAAGGCTATTCTCGAATGGCCTACCCAAGAACTACTACTGAGGTGAGATCTTTCCATGGTTTGGCTAGTTTTTATAGAAAGTTCATTAGAAACTTCAGTAGTATTTGTGGACCCCTAACTGAAACAATGAGAGGGAATAGAAAAAAATTCCAAGTGGAAGCGTTGGAAGTGTCAAAATTTTTGAGCTGTTGTTCAAGCAAAAGGTGTGAGCAACCTATTCTAGCCCTCCCAGAATTTCAACAAGGTGTTTGGTGGTTGTGATGCTGAGTGTTTGCCATTGGGCAATGTTGAGCCAGAAGGTAAGCCCATTGCCTATTTCAGTGAAAAGTTAAATGATGCCAAGAGAAAGTATGCGTATATATGTCCGGGAATTTTATGCAATAGTTCAAGCATTAAAGAAATGGAGACATTATTTGTTCTTGAAAAGAAT
>VDFB02293949.1:0-48150 GCA_007258455.2 Sequoia sempervirens | reverse complement strand
CATTATTATTGGCCCTTGTCATAGATGAAGAAGTTTGTACAAAGCTATAGGGTATGTCGATGGCCAGTTGAGTGAGCCGTATCACATGCTTATATCAACCCTTACCCTCGCACTAGAGAGGCCATGTGAGGATATAAGTATGGACTTTGTTCTTGGTTTGCCAAGGACACAATGAGGGAATGATTCAGTCTTTGTGGTGGTTGATAGGTTTTCGAAGATGGCACATTTCATTCCATGTCAGAAGACCCATGATGCAGTCCACATTGCTGACTTGTTCTTCAAAGAGGTGGTGAGGCTACATGGTCTACCAAAGAGTATTGTTTCAGATTGTGACACTAAATTTGTGGGGTACTTTTGGAGGACCTTGTGGAAGAAGCTGAAGACATAGTTGAAGTTCAGTTCTGCACACCATCCACAAAAAGATGGGCATACATAGGTTGTTAACAGGAGTCTGGGTAACCTACTGAGATGTTTGGTAGGAGATAAACCTAAGGGATGGGACTTGATCTTACCCCAGGAAAAATTTTCTTACAACAATTCTGTCAACAGAAGCATTGGTAGATCACCGTTCCAGATTGTGTATGGAGGTAGCCCCAGAACAACTCCAGAATTGAGGAAGATGGACCAAGAGAAGAAAATAAGTGCTAAAGCTAAAGATTTTGCATAACACATCAAGGATATACATGAGACGGTAAGAGAACATATTAACAAGATGAATATGTAGTATAAGGCTAAGGCAGATTAGAAGAGGAGGTATAAGGAGTTTCAGATTGGTGATGAAGTGATGGTCCACTTGAGGAAAGAAAGGTTTCTAGTGGGAACATATAACAAATTGAAGATGAAGAAGTTCGGTCCCTATAAAAGTTTGAAGAGGCATGATTCAGGGAATGCATATGAGGTAGAGTTGTCAGATGGATTCAACATTTCCCCTGTGTTCAACATTTTAGATTCGACAGAGTATCATGAAGGTGGTGCAGAGGAAGTACCAACGATAGAACAGTGTGGGATTCCAACACCTACTTCAGAAAAGGAGGAGATTGAAGAAATCCTGGATAGTCGTGTGGGAAGGAGTACCAGGAATAGGCAATATGACGAATATTTGGTGAAATGGAAAGGAAGGCCTATTGAAGATTCATCCTGGTTGCCTAAGGCAGAGGTCGACCATTTGGGTTTTCCTCCACCATCTAAGATGTGACGGGATCACTTCTCAAATTACCCTGGGTGTCTGATGCAGGAGCATCTAGTGGTGTAAGGGCAATCTTACATCACCCAAAAATAGTTAAATTTCAAATTTCTTAGTTTTTAGATGTTTTTATATTTTTGGATACCCTTTTCGTCATAATGAAATTCTCAATTTATGAATTTTATTTTCTATTCCTGGGTGGAAAGATATTGCAGTTTTAGTTTCCCAGATTTGCACCTAAAAATCTTCTCAGTTAGATTTGAGGCACTTAGATTTCTCAGATCAGCCCCGAAACTTGCTAAAATTAATGTAGCCTATTTTGTGTGTGTTGTTGACTTCGTGACCTTTCCAACGGTTCAAACAGTTCGCGAATCAGAGTCTCGGATCAAAAATTATGGCCCCGGGAAGTTGGCACACTTTCTAGAAGGTATAATTGCAAATGCTCTTTTGAAATTTGAACTTCATGTTGTAAATTTTTGGCGCCAAACTGCCTAAACTCAAATTTGAATGTTTTTTTGGCTCCAAACTAAAGAGGAGCTCTATTTATGGGCGGGTTTCTAATTTTTGGGTAACTTTTTGGGGGACAAGCTCGCATATTGCGAAAGGGTTATTTTGTAGCTTTCTGCAACTTGCATGTGTTGTAGAACTTGGGGATTTGAGATCCTCTGCATGTAAGAAGCTCCATTTTCTGAATAATAAAATTATTCTCTTGTTTGTGGGTTATTTTCTAAGTCTCGGGCTATGTCCTCATCAAGTGGTATTAGAGCAAGGTTTTCTTGAGCGTGTGGACAGATCGTCGATCGTGAGGCAGTTCGCACTAGGACCATGGTTATAGGTTGAGGTCAAGAAAGATGCCTCCAAGAGTGATGCCTGGTAGGCGTGGTGGTGCTAGAAGTGGTCGAGGTGGCAGAAATGCTGGTGGAAGAGATGCACCCATGCTCTCCGCAGACGCATTTGGATGTGTTGGCAAGAGCGCTGAGAAGAGGGTTAAACCCGAGGGAGAAAGTGAGGATGAAGGAGAGGAAGAAGGTTCAAATGTAGAAGAGGAAGAAGAAGCAATTGATCAAGACCAAATGCAGCTAATAAGGGCCATTTCAAAGATTGGGAAAAGACCTAGAACAGAAGTCCCCAGTTATTTCAGAAATCTGAACCCGAAAGAGTTGATTGACTGGATCAACGAGCTAGAAGAATATTGAGTATGAGGAAATAGAGGACCCAGATCAGGTTAAGTTTGCAAAAATTAAGCTGAAGGGCCATGCCAGTATTTGGTGGAAAGAGGTCTAGTTGGAAATAAATGGAAGAGGAAAAGGAAATATCACCAGATGGGATCGCATGGTAGAGAAACTGAAGAAGTAGTTCATACCAGTGGACTATGAGTTAGATCAGTTGAAGAAATTGCATGGGTTGAAGCAAGGAAGCAGATCTGTGAAAGAATATATTGAAGAATTTCACAAGATAATCATCAGAATGGGCCACACAGAGGCCAATAAGGAGAAGGTAGCCCGATACCTTAATGGGTTACAACCGAGCATTTAGGAGGAGTTAAGCCTAGTCAGAATGACCACCATTGAGGATGTGTATCAGTTTGCTCTAAAGGTGGAAGAGAAGCTGAACAAAATATTTGATGGCAAGCAAAAAGGACGAGGAGGTCAAAGTGGAAGGGGCAGTGGAAGACCTTCAGGAAGCCGAAATGATGATGAAAAGAAAAGTGAAGATGTGGGTACTAGCCAAAGCTAAAGGAATGACAACTTCTACCGCCCTTGTGATCAAAACATTGGTGATAAAAAAGGTAGAGGACGAGGGAGATATGGACAAGGATCTGGAAGAGGTGGTTTCAAAAGAAAGTGTTTCCAGTGTGGTGAAGAAGGGCATCAAGGCTATGAATGTCCACAACACCAAGGAAGGGCAGACAAAAGGCTAGAAGGTTGTGGAAGGGTTGTGCATGCAGATGAGGAGGCCCAATCTGAACATTTAGATGATGCTAAAAGGGGAGAAGCCCTAGTGATTATGAGAGCCCTGGTGACTGAGGAAAAGGAACCAGAACGGAGGAATAATCTGTTTTGTACAAGGTGCAAGTGTGAAGGAAAATGTTGTGATGTCATTATTGATGGTGGGAGCACTGATAATCTGGTGTCAGAAGAGATAGTCACAAAGTTGAAGCTAAAGAGGGAAAGACACCCGCATCCTTATCGGATTGCCTAGTTGCAGAAAGACCACAAAGTTTTGGTCAATGAATAGTGCCTAGTAAAGTTCAAGATCGGGAGCTACCATGATGAGGTACTCTTTGATATCATCCCCATGGATGCATGTCCCATGTTGTTGGGGAGGCCATGGCAGTTCGATAGGCGAGCTATACATGATGGCCATGCAAACACTTATTCCTTGACAAAGGATGGGGTTCGTCACAAGTTGAAACCCCTAAAGGAGACCGAAGAAAAGGTATGCAGTCATGCTAGAATTTGTTATGTAGATGGAAGAAAATTTTTAGAGGGTATGAAGTATGAGTGTGTGTGTGTTATGCATTGATTCCTAGAATGAGTAAGGAGGATAGTGAGAAGGTTCCAGAAGAAGTTTCTGGGATGTTGGATGAGTTTCAGGATATTGTTTCTGATAATGTACCTGAGGGTTTACCACCAATAAGGAAGATCAGTCATCAGATTGACTTGATTCTTGGAGCCAGTTTGCCAAATAAGGCAGCCCATAGAATGACTCTAGCAGAAAATGAGGAGTTGAACAGACAAGTTCAAGAGTTGTTGAGAAAGGGTTTGATACGAGAGAGTTTGAGTCCATGTGCAGTACCTACAGTACTAGCACCAAAGAAGGATGGGGAATGGAGGATGTGTACAGATTCGTGAGCCATAAACAAGATAACAATCAAGTACAAATTTCCCCTTCCAAGGATGGATGACTTGATGGACTGTTTGAGTGGAGCTCAGTACTTCACAGAGATCGATCTGAAGAGTGGATATCTCCAAATCCGAATTCGAGAGGGAGATGAATGGAAGACTGCCTTCAAGACCAAAGAGGGCCTATACGAGTGGTTAGTCATGCCTTTTGGGCTAACCAATGCACCAAACACATTCATGTGGCTCATGAACAAGGTACTAAAAGAATTTTTGGGAAGTTTTGTTATTGTGTATTTAGATGATATTTTTATTTTCATTAAGACGTTGGATGAGCGTCTGATGCATATTCGAAGAGCCTTTGAAAAGTTAAGAGAAGAGAAACTATTGATTAATCTGAAGAAGTGCAGTTTTGTGAAGAGGGAGTTAGTGTACTTGGGATTTGTTGTCTTAGCAGAAGGTCTCAAGATGGACCCAGAGAAGGTGAAGGCTATTCTGGAATGGCCTACCCTAAGAACTACTACCGAGGTGAGATATTTCCATGGTTTGGCTAGTTTTTATAGAAAGTTCATTAGAAACTTCAGTAGTATTTATGGACCCCTGACTGAAACAATGAGAGGGGATAGAAACTAATTCAAGTGGAGCAGTGGAGCGGCAAAAAGTTTTGAACTGTTCAAGCAAAAGGTGATAGAGCAACTTGTTCTAGCCCTCCCAAATTTCAACAAGGTGTTTTAGGTGGATTGTGATGCCAGTGGTTGTGCCATTGGAGCAGTGTTGAGCCAAGAAGGTAAGCCCATTGCCTATTTCAGTGAAAAGTTAAATGATGCCAAGAGAAAGTATTCTGTATATGATCAGGAATTTTATGCAATAGTTCAAGCATTAAAGAAATGGATACATTATTTGTTTCCAAAAGAATTTATTCTATATACTGATCATCAGGCCTTGCAGTACCTAAATAGTCAGGGAAAATTAAATCAGAGGCATATGAAATGGGTAGAGTTTTTGCAGAGTTATACCTTTGTTTTGAAACATAGGAGTGGGAAGTCAAATAGGGTTGCAGATGCCTTAAGTAGGAGGCATACATTGATGACAAAGATGCAGATTGAAGTGGTTGGGTTCAATGAACTCAAGACACTGTATGCAGAAGATCCTGATTTTGCAGAGGCTTGGAAAGCTTGCAAGGAACCTGTTACAGTGGACAAGACAAGGTGGCTGGATTTCATAATCAGGATGACATGTTATTTAAGGGAAGTCAATTGTGTATCCCGAGGAGTTCCATGAGGGAGAACCCAATAAAGGAGAAGCATAGTGGAGGAATGGCAGGACATTTTGGTTGGGATAAGACCATTGCCATTATCAGTGAGCATTATTATTGGCCTCAGTTGTCACAGGATGTGAAGAAGTTTGTACAAAGCTGTAGGGTATGTCAGATGGCTAAAGGAGTGAGCCAAAATACAGGCTTATATCAGCCCTTACCTATACCAGAGAGGCCATGGGAGGATATAATTATGGACTTTGTTCTTGGTTTTCCAAGGACACAACGAGGGAATGATTCAGTCTTTGTGGTGGTTGATAGGTTTTCAAAGATGGCACATTTCATTCCATGTCAGAAGACCCATGATGTAGTCCACATTGCTGACTTGTTCTTCAAAGAGGTGGTGAGGCTACATGGTCTCCCAAAGAGTATTGTTTCAGATCGTGACACTAAATTTGTGGGGTACTTTTGGAGGACCTTGTGGAAGAAGCTGAAGACAGAGTTGAATTCAGTTCTGCACACCATCCACAAATAGATGGGCAGATAGAGGTTGTTAATAGGAGTCTGGGTAACCTACTGAGATGTTTGGTAGGAGATAAACCCAAGGGATGGGACTTGATCTTACCCTAGGAAAAATTTTCTTACAACAATTCTGTCAATAGAAGCACTGGTAGATCACCGTTCCAGATTGTGTATGGAGGTAGCCCCAGAATAGCTCCAGAATTGAGGAAGATGGACCAAGAGAAGAAAATAAGTGCTGAAGCCAAAGATTTTGCAGAACACATCAAGGATATACATTATAAGGTAAGAGAACATATTAACAAGATGAATATGCAGTATAAGGCTAAGGCAGATCAGAAGAGGAGGTATAAAGAGTTTCAGATTGGTGATGAAGTGATGGTCCACTTGAGGAAAGAAAGGTTTCTAGTGGGAATATATAACAAATTGAAGATGAAGAAGTTCGGTCCCTGTAAAATTTTGAAGAGGCATGATTCAGGGAATGCTTATGAGGTAGAGTTGCCAGATGGATTCAACATTTCCCCTGTGTTCAACATTTCAGGTTTGATAGAGTATAATGAAGGTGGCGCAGAGGAAGTACCAACGATGGAACAGTGTGTGATTCCAACACCTACTTCAGAAAAGGAGGAGATTGAAGAAATCCTGGATAGTCGTGTGGGAAGGAGTACTAGGAACAGGCAATATGACGAATATCTGGTGAAATAGAAAGGAAGTCCTATTGAAGATTCATCCTGGTTGTCTGAGGCAGAGGTCGACCATTTGGGTTTTCCTCCACCATCTGAGATGTGATGGGGTCACTTCTCAAATTACCCTGGGTGTCTGATGCAGGAGCATCCAGTGGTGTGAGGGCAATCTTACATCACCCAAAAATAGTTAAATTTCAATTTTCTTAGTTTTTAGATTTTTTACATTTTTGGATACCCTTTTCATCATAATGAAATTCTCAATTTACGGTTTTTATTTTCTATTCCTAGGTGGAAAGATATTGCAGTTTTAGTTTCTCAAATTTGCACCTAAAAATCTTCTGAGTTAGATTTGAGGCACTTAGAGTTCCTGAATCGGCCCTGAAACTTTCCAAAATTGGCATAGAAAATTTTGAGCACGTTGTTGACTTCGTGACCTTTCCAACGGTTCAAACGGTTTACGAATCGGAGTCCCGGATCAAAAGTTATGGCCCCAGGAAGTTGGCGCAGTTTCTAGAAGATACAATTGCAAATGCTCTTTTGAAATTTGAACTTCATGTTGTAAATTTTCAGCGCCAAACCGCCTAAACTCAAATTTTAATGTTGTTTTGGCTCCAAACTAAAGAGGAGCTCTATTTATGGGCGGGTTTCTAATTTTTTGGTAACTTTTTGGGGGACAAGCTCGCATATTGCGAAAGGGTAATTCTGTAGCTTTCTGTAACTTGCATGTGTTGTAGAACTTGGGGATTTGGGATCCTCTGCATGTAAGAAGATCCATTTTCTGAATAATAAAACTATTCTCTTATTTTTTGGGTTATTTTCTAAGTCTCGGGCTGCGCCCTCATCACCTTCCATCACAGTCAAGGCTTTGGTGACCTTGCCAAGTTTGCTTTCTTCTCTATTGGCTAGTGAGCTTTTGGGTGGAGGTGGTAACGTTTCGCTCTTCTCTTTTGCTATTTGTTGAGTAGCACTTTACTATTTTGTAGTGTTTATTGCATCTTCTACTTTCTTTATTTCTTTATTACATATTTCTCTTTCGTTGCTATTCTATTTTCCGTGGAGGTGGAAACACCAAAATGAGTGTCTGATTGAGGCAAACCCCTATACAACCCCAACAATTATCCTCTCTTTCTTGTGTGTAGGTAGACGTACATTTGGAGCTAGCTGGTGAACTGGTGCCTTGGTGAGATCATCTTGATTACTTTAGCCTTCATCTATCTACTTTATCATCTTCATTTGTACTTTTCATATTTTAGTGTTCTATTTTTCTCATTCAAGAATAGTAAGCGAGGCCGTTAGTTCATTTTTTGGTAGTTTTTATTGTACTTTCTTTCCTCTGGTTGTATGGATGGTAGCACACCTAAGAGACACTAGTGCATCGTGTTTCTGTTCCAAAGCTCTGCTTTCATCCTCAGATAGAGAGCTATTTGAGGCACAATATTGGCTCTGAAAACCAACTTACCTAGCCTAAAATTGGATTTTGGGTATGAAGAGTGATTGAAGTACTTTATAGTCCTCATCATTCTTGACCTCTATCTAAAAAACCCCTTTAGAGTGAGGTAAGTTAGGGAATCTCTCCACTCTTGGCTCTTTGTGACCTGGAGCCTTGATGTGGTTGGTCCCCCTCTCTTACATTTTTGGTGAACCTGACATGAACCATTTTGGTTTCATCTTGCATTACTGAAAGCTCATTTCCTCATATTCTAGGAGCATTGTAGGTGTGAGCGTCGTGGAGCTTTTCACCTCACAACCAAACCTATGACCCCTAGTAGGCATAATTGGAAGGTTTTGTAAGAGTTGCTTAACGAAACCTTGATTGGGAAAGTTCCCTATTATACAACCTTTGGGGGGCTTTGTGAGAGTATCATTCAGTGCACACGATGCCCTCTTTTTTGCATCAACCTATCCCCTTTGTGCAGCCTATGAGCAGTGGTATAGGTATAACCTTCACTTCGTAGGATCTGTAGATGGGTTTTAATAAGGAACCATATCATCTCTACATCCCTGTGTGAATCAATGAGAACAATGTAGCAGGTGTTCTTGTTGATCTGGTATCTCAAGTGAATATCATAACTAAGGAGATCGTGTTAATTAACTTTTTGCTTAAAGATGGGTACAATGCACCTATGAACACCATCCACATGCACACCGGATGTTCCATACCTCCTCGTGGTAGTATTGTTTTATCAATTCTCGTTGGACCTAAATCCGTAAATATTTTGTTCGATATAATCCTGAGGTCTGAACTCTTTAGAGTGAAGCTAGGTATTCCCTGGTTAGTAGCTATGAACACAGTTCCCTTGGTTGTGCATAAGTGTTTGAAATTCATGCATGAGGGTTCCATACATATTCAATCCACGACACTGGCTAGAGACCGTTAGTTGAATGTGGTAGTTATTCCTTAGATTACTTTTGGCCTACACCTATTGGTCCTCTTTTGTCTAGAAAGGACCTCTTGTACTAGACTTATGAAAAGTACAAGAAAGGGTGCTTAACGTTGAGAGAAAGATACCCTCCATCGTCTTATGTTGTTTCAGATAGAGATTGCTTAAAAGATGATAGCGATGCCGCTAAGGCATGTAGAAGGAAAGAAGAGAAGTGCTACTGAGATCCTTCTTCTTCCTCTTTCATTGTTTAGCCCAACGTTCCCTCTCACCTAGCTATGGCACCATCAAATTCTATTTCACATTTGCGAGAGAATCTTATGGTGACCGCTTAGCGAAAGCCTAAGCATCTTGCATTTGAGCTTCCTGTTCTACTCACAGAGCCTAGGCTCATTCGATATGGTAGAAAGAAAGGTCCCCATGGAGAATTCTCTATGTCTCGGTCTTTGTGGCCTCCTACCACTCCTGCTCCAAAAGAAGTAAATGGGAAGAGGTCTGCTGCTGAGGCACTAGAACTGACTCCCCCCGTTGTTTTTCAACCTACTCCTCCTGCTCCTGTTCAGGAGCCCATCCCTCCACTAGAAACAACTATAGTGGACACTCCCATGGTTGAGCAGGAGTTTTCTGCTCCTTTGCAACCTTTGGTCTCTAGCTTGAAGAGTCATAGGAATTACCTTGGGCATGAGTGCAAGCACCATCGAAAGAATCTCATGGCTAAGTAGGCTGCCTTGTAGAGGAAGGAAGGGGAGATGACCTCCCCTACTTCAGGGCCTCCTATTGTGTCCTCCTCTCTCCTCCCCTCTACTTCTATTCAACTAAGCTCTGTATTGCTTTCGGCTCTTGTTGTGAGTGCGCCTCATTCATTACTCCTTCGGTTGAGTCACCCTTTTGGATGTCCCTTTTGGATATCATGCCTTTCCCAAAACCCTTGGATATGCTGAATACTTCGGTGCTGTCTGCTACGGTTTTCTCCTTCTCCTCTTCCTCTGTGCCTATTGCCTCATCTATGGGGAGTTATCATCCCCCGACAAAGCAGAAGATTGAGGATGGCCCTTCTAGCAATGGAAGGCATAAAAAGAGCCTACCTTCTCCAAAGGGTGGTCCTGTGTTGGCTTGCTCTGTCTTAGTGATGGGACTAGCCCTAGCTTCCCCTGAGTTCATCACCACTCTTGAGTCACTTAGTGAGTCTAGTGGTGGATCTCAAGCACAACCCTCTCCATCCATTGTGGTACAACATGGAACTCCAGTGAAGTGCATTTTTAACTCTTTGGATGAAGTTTTAGGCTTGTTAGTAATCTTTGCAAAATCACTGACCATAGCCCCACAAGAGCCAAGTGGAGGAGACCTTGCAAGGTCTTCTTCCTTATCCCTTGTTGCGGGAGGGTTGAAATCTCCTCCCCTTAATATTCCACCACTGTAAGTTCATCCCCCTTTCCCTTATGATGATTTAGAATGGGAATCGGATGACCTCTTGGTCAATGAGTGTTAGGGGGAGGCCTCTTCTTTATCTTTAGATTAGAAGTGTGTGTGTGTTGTGATGTGTTCCCCCATACTCGTGCTATGTGTTCCTGGATGACCCTTGTCACCCTTGTTGGTGGTTGGATACAAGAGTGGTTTTTGTTTCGCAAAAAAATTATTTCTATCATCATTCTTCGATGTTTACGATTGATTTTTAGAAAATTAGGGATGATGCAAAGTGTTGGGGGCATTTAGTCTTCCCTTCGATGTTGACCCAATTTTTTATTTTTACTTTATCTTCTCGTGCATTCTTCACATGGTTTGATATAGTAGAGGGTTGATGAGAGTTCATTTATATACTATTATTATTATACTTATATATATTTATGAGCAATTCTAACCTTGAAATATATCAGATCACCCCTATGCCCTTCATTCATGTTTATTTCTCCTTTGCTCTTTTCTTGTCTTTTTCTCTTCTTTTCCTGAGTTGTTCCTTTCATGTGTGACAATGCCATTTCTATGATGCTATGATTTTTAGAAAATGCACTACCAACGAATCTTTTCTCAAAAATCCTCATGAACATTTCTTTTTTAAAACTACATTCACAACTAGAACTCCTAATAGAATGTGTTTCCTTCATCATGGGTTCACAAAGAAAGAAAAATATTAAGAACTTTCCTTCGAGGTGGGATTAGCCTCTACCTTCCCGTTGCAAGTGAGCATTTTCTTCATTTCAAATTCCTTGATGAAGTGAACATCTTTCGAAAGGATTTCTTTATGATGAATCAATTTTAGAAAAAGTGTCTTTCTTTGTACTTTCAAACAACGCGTCCTTTGGGTGGTGCCTCTTCTTACATAAGGTTCTCGAGGGACCCCTTTGAAAGCCTTCCAATTTACTAACGGTCTGCATGATTGTCTGTTTGATTGCCTACGTGGCTGTTTTGTTTTTGGACATGCTTTATTTGTGGGTAAATATGTCACTTTGTAGGTGCACCTATGAAGCCGCTTTCTAATTTGACTCTGCGGACTCTCCTCCTTTGGGTTTCCTCCATGAAAGAGATCTTGGGGGATACCTCCTTGCAGGTTTGTGAGCCTATAAGGCAATTTCATTTGGGTTTCCTCCATGAAAGAGATCTTGGGGGATGCCTCCTTGTAGGTCTGCGAGCCTGTAAGGTGCTTTCATCTGGATTTCCTTCATGTGAGAGATCTTGAGGGATACCTTCTTGTAGATCTACAAGCCTATAAGGCACATACTTCATGGGGCTTCCTTCATGTGAAAGATCTTGGGGATACCTCCTTGCAGGTTTGCGGGCCTGTGAGATGCTTTCATCTTATGAGATTTGTCCATCATTGGTCTGAGGGCCTTCAGTTTACCTTGTGCAGCTTCATAGTTTTGCGAGACTATGGAATCTTTTGTTTTGTCCTACGATTTCAAGCTCACTAGATTGTAGTCTGCTTCCTCGATAGTTTAGTTATACATCTCTAACCATACTAACTCTTCGATATACTTTACTCAAGCACTCATCAGTATTTGTGCTTGCTAAAGTGGGGGAAAAATGTATAGGAGCGAATTTGCACACCTTATACAAATTCCCCTTTGACATACCTTCACCTTAGAAAATCAAATATGAAGGAAAAATTCCACATCACCCAACTACCTTCCTTCCACTTGGAATTTGTCTCTTGTGTCGATGAGAGAATATTTTTTAGAGACACGTGCACAGCGTGTAGACGTTCATGCAACATGCTAACGTCCCTGATGGATTCTTGCGTATGAAGTTGGTAGAGGTGTTACAATTGTGATTGGGGACGATTTCTAACATTCCTCTTCGACCAAACAACCATGAAAATGGCAGATTATTCCCTTTTGTCTTTCAAATTCATCTATCTTCATCTCATTTCATCCTCTAACAATCCTCTAGCAATTTGATTCATCTCCTGCAATCTCTTCACAAGCTCTTGCATCCTCCTTCCAACATTCTCTTCACTCTTTAGTAGCATTTCAACACTCCATTGCAACAACCATACTCCATCAACTCCTCAAAGCAAGTGTGAAGAAAGCCATAGTAGCATGGGTTTAGAGTCTTCTGAGACCTCCTTCCATCACAGTCGAGGTTGTGGTGACCTTGCCAAGTCCGCTTTCTCCTCCATTGGCTAGTGAGCTTTTGGGTGGAGGTGGTAACATTTCGCTCCTCTCCTTTGTGATTTGGTTGAGTAGCACTTTATTTTTTTGTAGTTTTTATTGCACCTTCTACTTTCTTTAATTTTTTATTGTATATTTCTCTCTCGTTGTTATTTGGCAGTCTGTGGAGGTGGAAACACCAAAAAGGGGTCTGACTGACTCAAACCCCTATATAGCCCCAACAATTTTCCCCTCTTTCTTGTGTGTAGGTGGATGTACATTTGGAGCTAGTTTGTGAACTAACACCTTGGTGAGATTATCTTCATTACTTTAGCCTTCATCTATCTACTTTATCATCTTTATTTGTATTTTTCATATTTTAGTGTTCTGTTTTGCTCATTCAAGAATAGGTAGCTAGGCCGTCAGTTCATTTTCTAGTAGTTTTTATTGTACTTTCTATCCTCTATTTGTATAGACACCGATGCGCCTAAGAGACACCAACATTCCTAAGAGACTCCAGTGCGCTGCACTATCATCCTAGAACAACGCTTTCATCCTCGGACAAAGAGTTGTCTGAGGTACAATATTGACTCCGAAAACCAGCTCGCCTAGCCTAAACTTGAATTTCGGGTTTGAAGGGTGACTAAAATACCTTATAGTCCTCATCATTCTCGACCTCTATCTGAAACACCCCTTTAGAGTGAGGTAAGTTAGGGCAGCCCTTCGCTCTCGGCTCTCCATGACCTGGAGCCTTAATGTGGTTGGTACACCTCTGTTACAGTAGTAAATGAGAACAATGTTGAAAATGACAAACAATCCAATGTATTCATCATTTGCAATCTTCCTGAGTGCATGATGAATTTTGGTACTTAGACAGTGCTTACAACAACCACATGAGTTGAAAAAAATATTTGGGTATGTGCAGATCATGATGGGCCAAAAAGTGGCAATATGATGGGTATGTGTAGGGTATGTGGCTGGCAACTTTTTTTTAACCCAAAATTGATGAAACGAAAAGGGTTTTTAAAGGAGATTCTCAACTTTCCACCAATATAAATTATGCTTTACTTTGAATTTAATAAATAATTATTATTTATTTTCTATTTGAATTATGACTAAAGTCCTGATTGATAGGCTGATTGGAAAACATCTATAGCTTTCAAATGGTATCACATTTTTTGAATCTGAAACATGTGTCACATGTTATGCTTCACATACTATTGGATAAAAAACAACATTGAATTTCATGAAGTTTTGGCCAAGTTAAGGTGGTCACACATAAGTTTTTTATTTTTTTTAAAGTTGTAATAAAAAATTCATAATTAATTATTTACTTGGAAAAGAATTACAAAAAATGCATCACATCGGGACATGAGTCCTCTACTTATATCTAAAATCTTATAAATTTTTATCATTTTATTGTGGTTAGGGTGGTTAGATAGACACCTACTTCTTATTTTTCCCAAATTTAAGTACTACTACATTGAAATTTAAAATGTTTGAACACTAAATAGATTTTTTGTAAAAATCTAGTAGTTTAGAAACTACATTCAATTTGCTACATATTCTATTCTTACATATTTTTGAAATAATATAGATAATTTATTCAAATTTTTAAGTCAAGTTTCCTAACTCTAATTTTTTTGAATTTTTTGCCACTTAAGGGCCTGGTTTTTCCATGATGATCTTGCACATACCCATTCCTTTTCCTCCATAGATAGCAACATAAAAACTAAAATCAAGATGGGAAAGAATGAGAAATTTTTCATGATTGGAAAAGGGGTAGTTAGCATCCAAACCAAGAATGGTGAGAGGCAGCAAATCCAGGATGTTTATTATGCCCCTACCATAAAGAATAATCTATTGAGCATAGGACAAATGGTCCAAAATGGTTACAAAATATTGATGGAGAATGGGGAGTGCAAGATATTTGACAAAGGAGGCAACACGAAAGTGATGGTTGCAATGCAAATGATGAGAAAAAAAATGTTTCCTCTAGCGATGCACATAGTATATGTGATAGACATAGCAAAAGAACAACAATGACAACATTTTTCGGCACTCACAATAATAGCACAATAGTCGGCGGTGGAACAATAGTCTACATTCAAGATAATCATCAAAGACACATCCAAACTTTGTCATTTAAGGTATGGGCACTTAAGCTTTTCTAGTTTTAGTTTATTGTCTAGGAAATGAATGGTTAGAGGTCTACCATCAATTGTAGAACCTAACAAAAAATGTGAGGCATGCATCTTAGGAAAATAGCATAGGTAGCCATTTCAATCTAGGTATTCTAGGAGAGCTTGAGCACCTCTTAATTAAGTGCACTCAGATTTTTGTGGACCCATGAAATTCCCCACCTTAGGTGGAAACACATATTTCATGACATTCATAGATGATTACAATAGAAAAGTATGGGTCTATTTTTTGAAAAACAAATCAGAAGCCTTTGAGAAATTAAAATGGTTTAAGACAACAGTTGAAAAGGAGATTGGTCACTATATCAAAGCCCTTAGAATAGATAGAGGGGGATAGTATATCTCCAAAGAATTCTTAATTGTTTGTAAGAATGAGGGCATTCACAAACAATTGACAACTAGGTATACCTCATAGAAAAATGGAGTTGTAGAGAGGAAGAATAGGACCATTCAAGACATGGCAGCAATTATGTTGAAAGCAAAAGGACTCTCACACATATTTTGGGTGAAGCTATAGCAACAATAGTCTATATACTGAATATATGTCAAACAAAGGATGTATGTGATAAGATTCCACAAGAGGTGTGGAAAAACAACAAGTGAAGTGTTGAACATTAAGGATTTTTGGGTGTGTGGCATATGCATTGGTGCCAAAAGAGAAGAGACAAAAATTTGATGATAAAGGAGATAAATGCATCTTCATAGGCTATAGTGAGGAGACAAAAGCCTACAAATTATACAATCCCGTCACTAAGAAGGTTGTGATTAGTAGAGACATTGTGTTTATTGAAAAAGAAGCATCAGATGGAATGGTGGATGACACCATGAGTATTTTAGTCACAATAGCCCTTGATGATGAAGAAGCTCCAAATGATAGCAACTTAAGGGAAGCTCAAGAGAGTAGTAGCTTAGGGAGAAACTACCATAGAGCATTAGAAAATAGTAGTTTCGATGATGTGCAACGGGTATGTGCAGGATCATCATGGAAAAAACAAACCCTTAAGTGGCAAAAAATTTAGAAAAATTAGAGTTAGGAAACTTGACATAAAAATTTGAATAAGTTATCTATAGTATTTTAAAAATATTTAAGAATAGAATTTGTACCAAATTGAATGTAGTTTCTAAACTACTAGGTTTTTTTTTTTTTGTTAAATCTATTTGGTGAAAAATTGAGATTTCAATGCAGTAGTACTTAAATTTCAGGGAAAAAAAGAAGTAGGTGTCTGTCTGACCACCCTAACCACAATAAAATGATAATATTTTTTTATAAGATTTTATATATAAGTAGAGGACTCATGCCCTGATGTGATGCATATTTTTTTTAATTTTTTTTCCAAGTAAATAATTAATTATGAAATTTTTATTAGAAATTTTAAAAAATATAAAAACTCGTATGTCTAACCACCTTAACTTGGTCAAAACTTCATGACATTCAATTTTTGTTTTTTTAATCCTATAGTATGCAAAGCATAGAATGTGACACATTATTTGGATTTAAAAAATGTGATACCGTTTGAATGCTATAGATTTTTTTCAATTAGCCTATCAATTAGGACTTTAGTCATAATTCAAATAGAAAATGAATAATAATTACTTATTAAATTCAAAGTAAAACATTATTTATATTGGTGGAAAGCTAAGAATCTCCTTTAAAAACCCTTTTCATTTCATCAATTTTGGGTTAAAAAAAGTCATTAGCCACATACCCATCATATTGCAACTTTTTGGCCCATCATGATCTTGCACATACCCCAGCAAAATAGTAGTTATCTAGGTGTTCAACAGAACAACAATGATGGAAAGTGTCAGTAGAGTAACAACTACAAAGTTCAACATAGCTGTAGCTCCGATAGCTAGCAGTATCTTAGAAGGTAATTCAAACCCTACTCTCACATCATTGATGCCACAAAAGACAACTTGGAGTGTGAGGGAAATTTATGACAACACATGACATGTTGATTTTGATGAAAGTTTAGATTTTTCTCTATTCTCCTATAGGGATCCAACACACTTTGAGGACGTGGTGAAATAAGAAAAGTGGTGTAAGGCCATGGATGAAGATTTGGAGGCTATAGAAAGGAATCAAACATGGGAGCTAACTGACTTACCCAAGGGTAAACAAGTGATTGGAGTTAAATGGGTCTATAAGACCAAGTGTATAGCTGAAGGAAAAATTGAAAGGCATAAAGCAAGGCTAGTTTTCAAAGGGTACAAACAACAACCCAATATAGAATATAATGAGACATATGCACCAGTTGCAAGGCTGGAAATAGTGCAGAAAGTCAGCAATTGTAGGACAACATCAGTGGAAGGTGTTTCAGATGGATGTAAAGTCATCCTTCTTGAATGGAGTGTTGAAGGAGGAAGTATATGTGGACCAGCCACCTGACTATGAAGTCCCAAGGCAAGAAGACAAGGTCAAGAGGCTCCAAAAATCTCTTTATGGGCTAAAACAAACACCTCGAGCATGGTACAACATAATAGACTCTTATTTTTTGAGCAATGGCTTTAGCAAGAGCATTAGTGAGCCCACAATCTACATCAAAGCACCTAAAGTGGATATTTTAATTATTGTTTTGTATGTAGATGATCTAATTTTTATTAGTAATAGTGACAACAAAATTGCTGATTTTAAAGAGGTGATGAAAAATGAGTTTGAGATGAAGGATTTAGGTTTGTTGAAGTATTTTCTTGGTATTGAAGTTCAACAAACAGTGCATGACATGTTTATTTTGCAAACTAACTATGCCAAATAGATTCTAAGAAAGTTTTAAATGCAAAACAACAAACCTACCCCCACACCAACAACAACAGGTCTGAAACTATGGAAAGAGGACAATAGAAAAGATGTGAACCCAACCCTCTACAAGAGTATGATTGGAAGTTTGATGTATTTGACATCAACTAGGCCTAATTTGGTGTATGCAGTAAGTTTGATATCTAGGTTCATGGAGAAACCAAAGGACACACATTGGAAAATAGGAAAGATGATTTTGAAGTATGTCAATGGAATAGTAGGTTATGACATCATGTATTGTGCATCTAATAAATTTAAGTTGGATGGTTTCATGGATAGTGATTGGGAAAGAAATGTGTATGATAGAAAGAGCACATCCAGATATGTGTTCAACATGGGATCGGGTGAAATCTCAAGGGAATCCAAGAAGTAGTCTATTGTCTCTCTTAGCACAGGAAAATTTGAGTACATAGCAACAAATGCAATAGCATGTCAGGTTATTTGGTCAAGGAGGATCCTTTCATATTTACAACAACAACAAGAAGACAACACAATCATTCATTGTGACAATGTTTCTTCCATAGCATTGACAAAGAATCTAGTCTTCCATGGATGAAGCAAACATATCAATTGAGATTCAATATCATTTCACAAGGGAGTTGGTAGAACAAGGTGAGATTGAGCTTCAATATTGCAGATCCGAGTAATAACCTGTTGATATCTTCACTAAGGCATTGCCAAAAGATAGTTTTGAATGCGTAAGGGATATGCTTGGCATTGTAGACAGCTTTAGAGATCAGCTCTGAAATGAAATTGTAGAATGACAGTTGACTTCAAATTAAGGGGGAGTGTTGGAATATTTACTAATCTCTAGTTAGCACCCCACGTTAGATTAAAATTTCTCAAGTTTCCCCCAATGTAAACCTGCAACAATTAATATGGTAGGTAGTTTTGAATTTGAATTTCTAGTGCTCATTTTTGAGTTTGAAACAACCGTTGTTACCTGCCATCAACTAATGATAGACAATCCTCGAAGAAGTTATGAAGTTAGCACTTGTAATGCCCGTCATGCAAACCCTAGAGAACAAAAATTGCAAACAATTTTTTTTTAAATACAAAGTAAACATGCAACTAAACATTAAAACATATTTACACTGCACATTAACATTATGACATCTAGTCCTCTGGGGCACACGAGGTCACATTACATAACAACTCTTAACAAAAAGGAAAAGGATGAAACTGAATAACTTATCTAAAATTACATCCATTAAAATATTACAATAACCATTTATAAAATTACATCCATGAACCTTAAATAAAAGTATTATTACATCACATATTACAATTGTAACGAATCTCATACAATAATATTTACAAAGGGTCCAGGATAATACATCATCGTTTAAACATTACATTACATGTTCTCGATACAAGAATTACAATAAATTTCCCATACATGTGGGATAATACATAGTACAATAATATCTAAATTACAAAGAGAACAACTGGTGCAAGCTCCAATTGAGGAACGCTGAGAAGAATGGATGTCGATGGGGAACCCAATGGGTGTGGAGCACGTTCCACCCAACCACGTGGGTTATAAATAACCCACCCCCCATGCTCAGAGGTGACAAGGAAGTAATCATGACCATGAATGCCAAAAACCAATCCCAAAAAAAGACAGCATAGGACAATAACTCCAAAACAACATCAAGGATTATAAAGGACATAAACAACAACATCCATGAGTCAACATAATAAACTTAAAGCCATAAATATCATCACAAAAAGACAAGACAATAACCATTAACCAAGTAACCAAAGAACAATCATGAAACATTTCCAAACGAAACTGAAACAATAATCAGAATAGAATTCCAGAGGCAACCAAGAAACAAGGCATAAGGGTGTCTAGTGGAGAGTGTCATCGCATAGCTTACATGGGTTATCCTGGCCCTTCTTCCAACCTAAGGCACTAGCCCCCATCTATGGTTATCCTAGCCCTTGCTCCTACTTGAGGCGCCGGCCCCATAGGGTAGCTGATGCGGAGCCGTTAACCTCTCATGAGGACCAGGTTACCACTTTTCCAACCATAGCCTTCTCAGTCTATCATTAGTCTGCGATAGCCCTAATGCATAGACGAGGTATCCAATTATTATCTTATATGTATTTACTACCCATCCCCCTAAGTTCTATTATTAGGTTTTCACTTGTTAAAACTACTCTTACGTGGGTTATCCTGAGCCCTTCCTCTTACTTGAGGCATCGGCCCCACGAAAAGCCACTCTCCTAGAAGACCCCGAAACATAAACCAAAATAAGGAAAGGGTTGTACCATAACAAATAAAGCATATATCTTAAAACAAAGACATGTGAGGCATTACCCATCTTGCAATAATTCATAATCAAAATCTCAACAATCTCGTACAACCCTTCCAAAAAATAAAACTAAATCATGCAACAACAAGAGCACATAATACAAGGATAAACATCCAATGATAATACCCGCCTTTGGAAAACTAGGGTTCACAACCTCCAAAAATAGGGTTCATAAGATCGACAGGGTTCCGACATTACAAAAGTCAAGATGATAACTCAAGGAAATAAAGAAGCCATTCAGAATCGAAAAACTAAAACCACGTAATAATTTTTACACCAAATTAATATACTTCGCTTCTTTCAATTTATCCATGAAACTAAATTTCATAATTTTATCATTATAAAAAAGAAAACATTTTATATTCCATTAATACACAATACATATCTATACATATGTACATATATATATATATATGTAAAATATTAATACAATAAAACTCTAAAACAAATAATATATATATATATATAAATTTAATAACAAATTTTATATAAAAGAAAAGGAACTTAAGACCATGCGGCAGTAGCTGCCCTGACCTGATCAATATCTCACCCTCAAAGAGTGAGCGTTCTACGCTCCATTACGGCCACGGGCTCCAAAGCCAGCTTCCCATCCTCTACTTGTAATGCATTCCAATCAAGGACATGAGAAATGTTTGGATGGTACAGCTGAAGAACTGAAACATGAAAAACATCGTGAATATGCGAGAGACTGGGCAGTTAAGCAAGATGGTAAGAAACTGGACCAATCTTCTCGAGTATCTCGAAGGGTCTGACAAAGCAAGGAACCAACTTAGAGCCCTTCCCATAACGGATTGGAATCTTTTGCGGATGCACCTGCAAGAAGACTCTATCGCCCATCGAAAATTGATGATGCACTCTATGCGCATCCGCATACTTCTTCTGCCTATCCTGTGCTGCCATCAAGTTCTCTCTAATCCTATCCACCTACTGCTCCATATCCTGCAACATCTCAGGACCCAAAGTTACTCTGTCCTCCAATCAATGCCAACTCAAGGGAGTGCAACATGGTCGCCCATACAATGCCTGGAATGGAGGCATGCCGATAGAACTCTAGAAATCATTATTATAAGAAAACTCTACCAAATAGAGATAATTTTCTCATCGCATCTGCTGGTCCATCACATACATATGTAACATGTCCTCGAGGATCTGATTGACCCTCTCGGTCTATCCATCTGTCTCTGGGTGATAAGTTGAACTGAAGTTCAACTGTGTCCCCATCACATGTTGTAATGAAGTCCAAAGAGCTGAGGTGAACACTGGATCCCTATCAGAAATAATCCGACGTGGAATACCATGTAACCTCACTATGTCCTCCATGAACACTCTAGCTACAGACGATGTAGTATAGGAAGAGCGAATAGGTGAGAAGTGTGCTACTTTCGTCAACCTATCAACTTTCACCATAATCGCATCATGATGTCTCGAAGAGTTGAGTAAACCAACAATGAAATCCAATGAGATTATGTCCCACTTCCACTCTGGTATTAAATGCAGTTGCAAAAGCCCTGCTGGATGCTGGTGTTCAGCCTTCACCCACTGACACTCAATACATCGCAACACATAATCCTCAATATCATGCTTCATCCCTTGCCAGAAATACAACTAACGTAGATCTGCATACATCTTCTTCACCCCTGGATGGGCTGAATAAGATGCATGATGTGCTTTAGTCATGACCAAGGTGCGAAGATCACCTGATGAAGGAACGCATATGTGTCCCATGTGCCTCAATATCTCATCTGAATCCAGAGAATATCCTGAATACCTGCCATCAAGGGGTATGCCTACCTCAATCTCTGTCCTAACCTCTTGATACCAACTATCCGCTAAAAGGGAAGAAATAATCCGACTCAGCAAATCTACAACAAGAGTCAAATCAAATATCTCATGTCTCCGCCTACTAAGTGCATCCGCGATGACATTCTCCTTTCCCTGGATATACTTCACTTTGAAGTCATATTCATAGAGAAACTCCATCCAACGCCTCTCCCTAGCATTAAGGTTGGGCTGCATGAAAATATATTGAAGGCTTCTATGAGAACTATGCAACTCAAACCTATGGCCAAGAAGGAAATGTCTCCATCTCATTAATGCATGAAAAACTGTCGCCAACTCAAGATCATGTGTGGGGTAGTTCAGCTCATGATCCTTGAGCTTCCATGACTTGTATGTAATGACACGACCCTCCTACATCAACACTGCACCTAATCCCTCCAAGGACGCATCTGTACAAACTACAAAGTCCCCAGTTGGATCAAGTATCGCAAGTATTGGTGCACTGATAAGCTTCTCCTTAAGATTCTAAAACGCTGCCTTGCAATTCTCTAACCACACAAACCTTTTCCCTTTCATATGAAGGGAGGTGATAGGATGCCATATTCTCAAAATCCTTGCACAAAACGCCTGTAATAACCCACTAGCCCCATAAAACTATGTATCTTTGCCACATTTGTGGGTGCAGGCCAATCTGAGATCGCTTTGATCTTTGTAGGATCCACTGAAATACCTTCCTGTGAGATCACATGACCAAGGTAATAGACCTCAGTCTTGAAGAATTCAGACTTCGACAGGTTAGCATAAAGTTGATTATCCTGTAAGCAATGTAATACCTACCGCAAATGTTCCTCATTCTCTTCCATTATCCTAGATTATATCAAAATGTCATCAAGGAACACAACGACAAATCTGTCTAGGTACGTACGAAATACCCCGTTCATCAGACTCATGACACAGAGGGTGCATTCATCAACCTGAATGGTACTACTGTGAACTCATAGTGACCATACCACATTCGAAACGATGTCTTATGGATGTTCAATTCGAAGATACGAAGCTGATGATATCTTGCCTTAAGATCAATTTTTGAAAAGATTATGGCACCCTTGATCTGATAAAAAATATCATCAATCCTAGGAAGAGGATATCGATTCCTGATGATAAATTTGTTCAACTGTTGGTAATCAATACATAACCGAAGTGAACCGTCCTTCTTCTTCACGAAGATAACTGGTGCTCCCCATGGAGAAACACTAGGGTGAATGAAACCCTTTTCTAACAACTCCTCAAGTTGCAAGCGAAGCTCTTTCAGCTCTTGGGTGGTCATATGATAAGGAGCTCATGAAATGGGTTCTGATCCAGGTACAAGGTCTATCTTGAAGTCTATGTCCCTATGAGGTGGCATCCCTGGAATCTCATCTGTAAAGACATCGAAATACTCCTGAAGAATGGGGTGACTATCGAGAGAGACTTTCTCTTCTCCACCTCCTAAATCCAAATCATCGTCTGAAATAGCAAATAAATGGCAACCCTGATGCACACACCTTCTCAACTGCATAGCTGAGATGACCCTCAAGGAAATCAGCCTCTAAACTCCCACTATCTCTACTTCTCTGGCAGATGCCTCAATGCATCGAATGGACTTACGTCGATAATATATAACCACACTATGTGCCTCTAACCAATCCATCCCTATGACAACATCATAAGAACCCAATGGAATAACTTAGAGGTCCATTGTAGTATGGAGAGGTCCAACCTCCAAACTACATTCTAGTACAAGGGAATGGGATGGGACTCTCGCACTTGAGGCTAAGTCAACCTGCCACCTATCGAATTTCCTTACTACACCCAATCTACATCACGTCACGATGGAAGAAGAAATGGAGTCTGATGCTCTAGAATTAAAAAAAATGGTAATTGGGTTACCCAACAACATACCATATGTCTCAAGGATAGTACCCTGATGCTCTGCCTGACGGTTATGAACCGCTGCAAAAACACAATGCCCTTTGCCTGCATCTCCAACTGTCGACTCAGATGCCACTAGTCCCTGAGAAAAACTAGATGTGCCCCTAATGGGACACATTCTAGCTATATGACCCTGCTGGCCACATGCGAAGCATCCAATATCTCTGCCATAACCCATGCCTCTAGGTGGTGCGCTAGACTACTACGTACTACCCCTGAAAGTGGACTGAGAACTCTGTGTTACTTGATCAAAGCTAAAGCATTTCATACACCTCCAATTCCTATCCACCTGCCTTTGTTGGAAACCTCTACGTTTCCCCTGAGAAACTTGTTACTGCTATTGACCACTCTGCGAAGGTCCTTGCTGAGCCCTGGAAGGTGCACCTGCTTGGGGCTGACCTCCTCTACCACTAGACCCCGCTGCTGAAATGCTGCCTAGCTAAACACCCATGTGGCATCCCAGTGCCATGGCTAGATTCTCCTCTACTAGACGTGCTTTCTCCACCGCTGTCTCCATGGTTTTGGGTTCGAAAACCCTCACACCTCCACTAAGACAGGTGTTTAAGCCCCTAAAAAAAGTGGTGAACCAACATCCCCTCATCGTCTCCTATCCCTGCATACTGTTTGAGCTCATAGAATCATCGCTCATACTGATGAACTGATAAGGCCAACTGATGCAAAGTGTGAAACTCATCGCCTCGACACTGATGCCAGTGCTAGGATAGGAAATGAGCTTTGATCTGCTCTAGAAAAATCTCCCAAGATAGTGAGTTAATGTCAATGTGGAGCTTCTGCTCCTCCAACCTCCACCATGTAGATGCATCTCTAATTGAGGTGGAACTTCCCTCTCACCAAGATTACCCTAAACCTCAGCCTGCTTGTGACTAAGGAACGCTAATGCCTCAAGTGCTCTATGCACAGCCTCAATCCCTGGAGGATTTTGCTGTCGATCACTACCCCCTGTGACATTCTGCGATGCTTAATGTTCTTCTTGATCTAGAATAAGTGAAACATGAGGAGGAGAGTCATGTTGACTCCCATCGTGACCGCCTACATGGCCATGTCCACACCCTCTACCTCTTCCACGTCTGGGAGGCATATTCCTACATAGACACATCAAGGTATTAGGAAAGGTACACAACTTAAAACCTACACCACTAAAAGCTTAATGGGTTCATCATAATCCCAGAGTACCCAGGGTTTAAACCTGGCGCTGATATATTTTCTAGAATATAAGTAATATTTTATCTCTATGGATGCATAATTTAAGTGGTTTTTAAATATTATAAAAATATAAAATTTATCTTTTAGCATTTTTCATTAGTAAAGTTTGGAAGGATTTCATATTTAGTCTCCATGGGTCTTAATTTCTTTACAAAATAAATCAAAATCAATAAGCCTATATCAATACAACATTTTTTTGAAGTCACCAATATAATCAAAGTCAAATGAGGTTGAACTTGAATGAGTAAACATAAATTTCTAAGTCATAAGTTGTTCTTGGGTTAGGCTAAATTATGAGTAGATGAATCATTCTATCAAAGTCACATAAAATTGAAGTTGGCCTAATCAAACCTGTAGGAGATAGATGAAATAATCAAGGAACATACACTCATGCTCACCAATTGAGTTCAACTAATTAAACTACAAGCCTTCTACAACTTTAGATATTTTTAATATTATAATAATTTAATTTCCAACTTTAATATTATTTAATTGTGTTGATTTCATTCTAAACATTAATATTATTTTAAAATTATGAATTAGAATATTTTAATTTTTGTTTTCAATTTGTGAATTCAAATTCAATCAAAATACATATATATTTTTATTTTCTTAGAATATATTTCTTTTATTTTAACATTTTGTATTTGATCATGTTGTTAACCATAATATACCATAGTAGAGTACATAGAGAGGTTTTGTGCACAAGTTGTTCCATCTCTTTGTTGCATTTTGTGGTGATTAATGAAGTCCATTTCTTTTTTAAATGTTGAATGAATTGGAATTTTTAAAAGGAACTCAAAATATTTAATAGTGTAAGGTGTGGATTCATTCCCAAGAACTTGGCATGCATATATGCCATAATATATATGAGTTATTTGAGCCTTTTAGGTATTTGTACATGGACTTTAATTTTAATTATTTACTACTACTTTCTGATAAGGATTATATTTATTTCTATGAATTAAAAAAAGTGATCCTAGATCTAACTAAGATTAGCCCCTTTTCACTTGATTTCACATTGGGACACAAGATTAACTAGGGCTCAAGATTACCTTGCTCTCACAAGTGAGAGCCAATCTTCTAGTCTTTGCATCCTTTTTTATTTGTAAGATGATAAGTTTGATGTGTGTTTTAACAATCCTATTTGACTTATAACCTTAGATTTGAAAAATGCATTTTACTGCATAGGTGAAAATAGAAACTAATAGAATAGACCCAAATCTAAGAAATGGTGATAAAGAGGAACTTGAGACTAAAAGATAAGGCTAGATTGCAAGGATAGGGGTGTAAGGAACACTAGACCTGAAATGCTTCCTTTTGGGATATGAAAACTCTAAAATGTAGGTTGTAGACTACTATGTGTTTCCTATGACTATCAGCTGATCTAAAACTTCTAGTTTTGACCTACACACATTAAAAGAGGGGCAACGATTTTTTCTATATAGGGGCTTGCCTAAGTCAAACCCAATTTTGGTATTTCTATCTCCACATATAACAAATGGTGATGATCAAGAGGGCTTAACCTAGTTCGGGTAGAGGCCAAAACAATAATTGACTGAAATGATAAATGATAATTGATAATATTACCTTTGATATGAAATCCTTGATGAAGTGGTGGCACACCACAAGTTTCCAAAAATGTTGATTGATGCATGACTTGATTTCTTGATAGACCTACAATAGGTTAGTTGATAAAACACAATAGATTGTTGTAAATAGCATGTAGAATATAGCTCAATACTTCTCCATAATAATTGCATGATAACTCATAATAGTGCTTAGATGTTCAAATGAGAAGAAAAACTTGTTTATATATGCTTCTCGATTGATACTTTTCAATATAGGTTGACCTAGGATCTTTTTAAACCACCAAAGTTTGACACAAAATTCAAATTTGAATTAGGACATATTGAAGGTCAAGGGTGCCTTACGCCTTTGACTAGGTGCTTTTTGCTCAAATTTGTCACAATGTTAGGGATTTAAATATATTTTATCAATTTAACCTTGAAATGAATAAATTATTATTATAATTAAGTTTGTAGGAAAAATAGATGTCAAGGTAGTGTGAAATTAGTTTAGGGGCACCAAAATAGTTTAAATTTGCAAGTCTTGTAAATATGGCTAATTTTGATGTTGTGGTAGGTTCTTGTTGTTGAGTCATGTTTTGAGGTCAATAAGGTCATATTATAAGATTTCATAACGTAATAGGCCTGTTGGAGTCATGTTGGTTAAAAGATGCAAATATTACAAAATGTTGTCATTGTAAAATGCAAAACAAAGTTGCAAAAATGCATTATGATGGAATACCAACGGTCAAGTTGGTTCAAATGGAAGTTGAGGTGGTTTGAGTCATATTTTTAGGGATTCTTGGTGCATTAAGTTTAAATTCATGATGTATGGCAGATTGCAAGATTGTTTGTTTAATTTTGAAGAAGAAATCAATCAAAAACATTTAAATTTCTACGTTTTCTCTGCAAAATTGCTACTCTCTTGCTCTATATGGTCACGTACAACTTGTCTTCAATCCAAATTGCATCTGATTTGAAAGATATATGTGTTAGCTTCATTTTGGTTTTGGAGGGAAGATATTTCATTGTATTTTAAGAATTTTATTGACAAATAATTGTAGGTGGTTTGTACAGTTAAACTTAAGGGTTTGTTGATATAAAATGTGATTATGGCCCATTCCACTAATTGTACCTCATGTAACTAAGTGGAATGGGCCCAATAAGGTAGGATTAGCTGATTGAATGGGTTTTGTGAGCATGGGAGTCCATTTGTGGGTTTGGGCATGATGCCCTAGTTGTCAAATGTGTGTGTGTTTGGGTAGAAATTGATGGTTAATGGTTGGACAACATGGAGAATCCTTGGGGCAACAAATTTTGGAGGTTGTTTAAGCATGTTCAATTCATTTGAAGTGTGTTTTATGCATTGGTAAGGTGGTATGAGGTTGGGAGTGTTGGGTACATCAATAAACCCCTTTCAAATTAGTCTAAAAGGAGGGTTTGCTAGTTAGGTGACTTGGAGGCCATTTTCTTGTCTAAGAGTTGTGGAATTTGTGGTTTTGAGGTTTGATAAGAGTTTGTCAAAAGATTTTGAGGCTTGGAGAGAAGTTTAGAGTGATGTTGTTTTGTAAAAATGGGCTATTTAAACCCCTGTTGGGCATACCGATCCTTTTTAGGACATGAAAGTTTGAAGCAACCTTATGTGGAAGAAAGATATGTTGAAGAACACTAAAATGGGTACTTGGAATAGAATATAGTTGTGGGTTTGATGATTATTTTGGTAGATGTAGTCAAGAAACCGAGTTGGAAGACCTACAAGAGAATAGGAACACTTTTCTGAGAAAACACCCTAGTTAGGGTTTTGAGGATTTGAGAGTTGGTTGAAACAATAAAAATTGTGTTGATTTTTCAAAAGCCTCCCTTCTTTGCATTAGTTGTTATTAGAGCATAGGGTGTAGATCTTTTGAAGGGAAAGAAGGTGTGAAGAAAAGTGGATAAGATGTCTCCCAAGGGTAACAATGTGGCTTGGAAGATACAAGTGATAGAAGAGAAGACTGAGAGAGAGATTAGAAAGTTGAAGGAACTACAAAATAGGTTGGCAACAAGGGTGGAAAGTCTTGAAAGAGGTCAGAAGAGAGGTGTGGTTGTAGGTGATGAAAGTGACATTGAAGAGGAAGAGGATGAAGAGTATGAAGATGTGGAAGAAGAATTGGATCTTGAAGAGAAAAAGATGACATGGATACTAAAGGGAGTTAAAGGAGATAAACATAAGGTAAAAAATGATTTGCTTATGTATGGAGGTAACCTTAATGATGAAGAATTGCTAGATTGGATTGAAGCTTTGGAAAATTACTTTGAATGTGAGGATGTACCTAATGAGCAGAAGGTGAAGATAGAATTTTTTTTTTTGAAGGGGCATGCACTAGTATGGTGGGATTATGAACAAGCTGAAAGGAGAAGGAAAGGTAAGGAAAAAAATGTTTCTTGAGACAAAATGGTGGCCAAATTGAAAGGTAAGTTTTTACCAAGTGATTATGCAATTCAAATGTCTAAAAAGCTTCAATATTTGAAACAAAGGGAAATGGATGTCAAAAATTATACTAATGAGTTTTATAAGTTGATCATAAGAGCAAGACACGTGGATATGATGTAGAAAAGGTGGCTAAATATCTTAGTAGGCTAAGGTTTAACATCCAGAACGAGTTGAGTTTGCACAATCCAAGGAAAATTGAATAATGTTACCAAATAGAAATAAGGGCCGAAGAGAAACTAAAAATAAGGAAAGCCAAACAAGTAAGAGGTAGAGGTAGCACTTCAAGAGGAAGAGGAACATTTTATACTTCAAGAAAATTCAATGAAATCCAAAAAGATGCAAGTAAAAGCAAGGAACAAGTTGTTGATCAAAGGGGTGGATTTAAAGGTTTCAGAGGAAGATATGGTGGAGGTAGAAGATCAAATACATTTTTAGGAATGTGTTATAATTGTAATCAGTTTGGGAATCCAACATTTAAGTGTCCTAAAAGACAAGGCTCTACTTCAAGTGGAGGTGAAAGAAGGAATTAGTTGGTGCACAAAGATGATAGTGAAAGTGTAAACTCCCCTAATTACATTGTTGCTCCATAATTTGGGGAGTCATTTATGGTGAGAAGAACATTAATTCAAGCATCCAAGGAGAAGTAGATGACTCAAAGAAGACAATTTTTCAATACCACATGCAAATGTAAAGGCAAGGTATGTAAGGTAGTGATAGATTCTGGTTCCACTGATAACATGGTGTCAATTGAGATGGTAGATAAATTGAAGTTAGAAAGAATACCTCATGAAGCACCATATAAAGTATCTTGGGTAAATAATAATCAGTCTATCTTGGTTAATGAACAAGGGTATATGTAGGATCATGATGGGCCAAAAAGTGGTGATATGATGGGTATGTGTAGGGTATGTGGCTGATGACTGTTTTTTACCCAAAATTGATGAAATGAAAAGGGGTTTTAAAGGAGATTCTCAGCTTTTCTTCGATATAAATTATGCTTTACTTTGAATTCAATAAATAATTATTATTTATTTTCTATTTGAATTATGACTAAAGTCTTGATTGATAGGCTGATTGAAAAACATCTATAGCTTTCAAACAGTATCATATTTTTTGAATCCGAAACATGCATCACATTCTATTATTTCCATACTATAAGATTAAAAGAAATGAATTTCATGAAGTCTTGACCAAGTTAAGGTGGTCAGGCATACGAGTTTTTATATTTTTAAAATTTGTAATAAAAATTCATAATTAATTATTTACTTTTAAAAATTACAAAAAAATATGCATCACATTGAGACATGAGTCCTCTACTTATATCTAAAATCTTATAAAAAAATATTATCATTTTATTGTGGTTAGGGTGGTTGACACCTATTTTTTATTTTTTCCCTAAATTTAAGTACTCTGCATTGAAATTTCAAATTTTCACCAAATAGATTTAAAAAAAAAAAATCTAGTAGTTTATAAACTACATTCAATTTTTTACAGATTCTATTCTTACATATTTTTCAAATAATATAGATAACTTATTCAAATCTTTATGTCAAGTTACTTAACTCTGATTTTTCTAAATTTTTCGCCACTTAAGGGCCTATTTTTTCCATGATGATCCTACATATACCCACAAGCTTTTATTGAGTTTCAAATTGGTGGTTATAAGGATAGGGTTCTTTGTGATGTTTTACCAATGGATTGTTGCCATTTACTACTTGGAAGACCATGAAAATTTGATAGGAACTCACTTTCTGATGGAAGGAATAACATATATCAAATTGAAAAGGATGGTATTACTTTCACACTAACACCATTGTAGGAGAATGATAAAGAAAAGGGTAAGGAAAAAAATTCACCATGTTTGGCAAGAAAGTGTTTGTGAAAAGAGAGGAAGACAAAAGTGAAGAATGTGCAACCACTTCAAGGCTTGAGAATTTGAAGAGTGATGCAATGTTGAAGGAAAGAGTTGACAAGCTGGTGTCAAATTCTGAGACAATTCAAGAGAAGGTCAAGGACGAATTCCTTGTGAATGCTCAAAATGAGTTAGAAAAACAAGATGCAATTGTGGTATGGACAATGATTTTTCCATTGATTGCAAAAGAGGTGAAGGGGCACTCTAGTACTATCAAAAAAGAGGTTGGTAAGTTTGATAGGACAAAGGTTTTAAGGGTAGAGCCCTTAGGGACAATGATGAAGACACAAAGTGGAATGAAACAAGATGAATGGGAAGGACAAGTGAATGAGTTTGAGTATGTATCAAGAATGGAAGAGTGGAAAATCAAGAATAGAGTCAGCATTGGTAAGTTGGTAGATAGAAATTTTAGTTTAGCATCAACATTAAATGAGAGAAAAGTCAAGGAATATACATCAAGACAATTTGCAAAGATTGGGCACTATACAAGTGGAAACAATTTTAAGGACAATGCACATCAGCACTATTTGAATCAGTGGCAAGGTGTAACTAATGAAAATTCTTTAAGAGGTCAGAGGCATGGAGTATTTAGAGGTGGAAAAGCTTCAACACAATTTCCAAGGGACTTGGAAAATTTTGAAGGTCGGTTGTATGTTGCAGGGGCACCAAAATAGTTTAAATTTGCAAGTCTTGTAAATATGGATAATTTTGATGTTGTGGTAGGTCTTTGTTGTTAAGTCATGTTTTGAGGGCAATAAGGTCATATTAGACCATTTCATAATGTAATAGTCTTGTCGGAGTCATGTTGGTTAAAAGATGCAAATATTGCAAAAGGTTGCAAAAATGCATTATGATGGAATACCAATGGTCAAGTTGGTTCAAATGGAAGTTGAGGTGGTTTTAGTAAGTTTTTTTGGGAGTCTTGGGTGTGTTAAGTTTAAATTCATGATGTATGGCCAATTAGAGGGTTGGTTGTTCAATTTTGAAGAAGAAATCAATCAAAAAAAATTAATTTTTTGTGTTTTCTCTGCAAAATTGCTGCTCTCTTGTTCTATATGGTCACGTACAACTTGTCTACAATCCAAATTGCATCTGATTTAAAGGATATATGTGTTAGCTTTGTTTTGGTTTTGGAGGGAAGAAATTTCATTGTATTTTAAGAGTTTTATTGACAAATAATTGTAGGCAGTCTGTATAATTAAACTTAAGGGTTTGTTGATATAAAATGTGATTATGGCCCATTCCATTGACTATACCTCCTGTAACTAAGTGTAATGGGCCCAATAAGGTAGGATTAGTTTATTGAATGTATTTTGTGAGCATGCGAGGCCATTTTCTGGTTTGGGCATGATTTCCTAGTTGTCAAATATGTGTGTTTTGGGTAGAAATTGATGGTTAATGGTTGGAAAGCATTGAAAATCCTTGGGGAAGCAGAGTTTGGAGGTTTTTTAAGCATGTGTAGTTCATTTGAAGTGTGTTTGATGCATTGTTAAGGTGGTATGAGGTTGGGAGTGTTGGGTTTCAATAAACCACTTTCAAATTAGTCTAAAAGGGGGGTTTGTTGGTTAGGTGACTTGGAGGTTGTTTTCCTATCTAAGAGTTATGGAATTTATAGTTTTGAGGTCTGATAAGACTTTTCCAAAAGAGTTTGAGTCTTGGAGAGAAGTTTAGATTGATGTTGTTTTGTAAAAGATGGCTATTTGAACCCTTGTTTAGCGTACCAATCCCTTTTAGGACATGAAAGTCTGAAGCAACCTTATGTGGAAGAAAGATATGTTGAAGAAAACTCAAATGGGTACTTGGAATGGAAAATATGTTGTGGGTTTGATGATTATTTTGGCATATGTGTTCAAGAAACCGAGTTGGAGGACCTACAAGAGAATAGGAAGAGTTGTTTGAGAAAACACCCTAGTTAGGGTTTTGAGGATTGGAGAGTTGGTTGAAACAATCAGAATTGTGTTGATTTTTCAAAAGCATCCCTGCTCTGTATCAGAAATTGTTAGGCATGAAAATTTATGAGGCTATAGTCTCTACAAAGGATTATATTTGTATCAATGAGAATGTTGGATAGGAAGATATATAAACTTAGAACCTCCTTGTGGATAGTGATTAATTATATGTTTGAATCACTTGTCCTTCAACGATAACCATTTAAATTCTATTTAAATGTATATTTCAATTCCAACACACCTCTAAAATACATTCTCAAAATAAACTGATATCTATTTGTACAAATTATCCATTAATAAATTGCATATATTTTATATTATTTTAATATAACATAAAAAATTAGACAATCTATTAAACATATATAGATCCACATAAATCTAGTTAGTAATTTAAGTGAAACTTGTTGGTTGGGTACATACGATTACATCTACCCTATGAATAAATAAAGTTGTATTAAGAAAGTGATTGATTGTCAACCTTCTACACCAAGTACCTTCCATAATTGTCAATGTCAAATATAAATTTTAATTGTTACATTTATGTCAACTACTTATCACTGTCATATCCCCTCAATACTTTGTTAATCATTTTACTTGACCCTATCCCTGATGTAATTTTGACTAAGGGTGGAACTTCAAACTTTAATGTGTGAACATATATAAGTGTGTGTGTGTGTGTGTGTGTGTGTGTGCATGAGTGTGCGTTAAAATTATGAACCTTGATGTTATTATTATTAAGTGTGCTTATCAATCTTACTATCCAATTTTAATTTAATGCATTAAATGTTGGATTAACACAGACTAATGATTTGAATGTTCTATTTGTGTGAGGCTTGTCGTTGGGCAGGTACTAGGGGTGCAAAGTGAGGCAGATTATGTGGTTTCGTTGAATGAGGGATAGACAATTGGTATGTCATTCTAGTGTTGACCTTGTTTGTAGATTCTAGTAGCCCGAGGTTCATTCAACCTAGGATTTTGATATATATATTTTTCTAGAGTTAGTTGACTCGACTAGGTTGAGCCATTAGGTCCACTTAAATATCTCGATTATTTAACAATTCTCAATTTGGTAGATTTAATTAAGGTCTATGAGAGAAGGGGGTAAATTAAAATAAATAAATATCTAAAGGTGAATAAATAAATAAAGTTATATAAGCAAATAATAAAATTATAACTTATAAAATTGATAGCTACATTATTGACATAACAACAATTTAAATACAATGAATAAATAAACACTCACCATGAATATTACCTAAAAGAAAATAGATGGGCATTGAAAAGAAGAAAAACAAAATAAACCATAATTTGAAATGTCGTTCACTAAATTGACATTTACAAGGGGCGTAAAAACTAAGAATAAAATCAAATTAAATAAATGAAGAAAGAAATAAAGTATACCATCGAGAAAACATGGAAAGGAAAAGATTAAATAAATGAAGAAAGAAATAAAGTATACCATCAAGGAAATATGGAAAGGAAAAGAGGACTTAGGAAAATGAAGGAGAAGCTTTCACAGGAGAAGAAGGCTGCTAAGACAACACTAGAGGCAAAAATCTCAACCAAGGAGGAAGAAGCTTGGTGAGGAGGAGGAAAACAAAAGCATTAAGTGGCCTCGCAACCCCTACAATCGCTGCCAATGGCAGGAAATAACTTTGACCAACATTCCATGGAGAAACTCATCCCTCTTTCTTTAAATCGATTGGAAAAGATCTGATTTTGGGGGAGAAATGGTGGGAAGAGAAAATAAACAAGAAGGGTGTGGTTGTTTCAAGGGTTTGGATGGGTTTTGAAGAGGAGACCAGAGCTGGGTGGCTAGGGAATTCTTCTTTGCTTCTTCAAGTCATCACATCTCAGGTTTTATCTTCCTTTTTTTTTCTTTTGCAATTAATCTTCCTTAATGTAAAACTATATTGACCTTAAAATATTTAATTTATTTTAAACTTTAGGAATTGGTCTTTACCATCTCACCTCATTTAGAGTTTTTTTTGAGCAATTATTAGGTAATGGAATTTCTTGGTTTACAATAGAAAATAATCTACAGGAGTAGGGACTAAATCTAAGGCTTAGCATTGCTAGGTTGCACCATCACACCTGAAACATAAGGCATTATGAAATGTGAAAATGGGGTTCTATAGACTGTTGCTCTAAAGTGGGTTTTCTTTTGTGTGCAAAATCTAATGTTGTTGTTCCTTTCCTTAGCCTGACATCTTGTGTAGTCCCTGAAGATTTAACACTAATTATTTTGCTCTCTCATTGCTCATACCCTTACCTGGCATGCTATTTCTTTCACCTATTTTCAAGAATAAAAATAAAATAGAAGTAAATTCTTACAGCTCCAAGAACATAACTCTACAAAATGCTTATGGTAGCACCAGTACAATAGTTCAATGAGATTCTTTTTGGGTCTTTTGGCTACTGAAATAGGGAAATGTGGACTAAATGATTAAGCCATAGACTTTTACATTTATATACATTTAAAAGGATGTCTTATAACTAATATAGAATTCAAGCATATAAGGGAAATGATAAATTTAAGTGTATATTATAAACTCATGGCTAGAGGTTTTGTTTTTGTTTTTTTTTAAATTGGGTGGTGTTCAACTTCTCGAGTTCTATTGGAGTTGGTAAAACTAGTAGGACAAAAAATGAGTTGACAAAGGATGGGAGTGTAGAGTTTATTAATCTAATTTGAAAACATGAAGCAAAATAACATGCTAGTGCATATTGGATAATGCCTTAGGTGTTGGTGTGATGACAATAAGCTTTGGATCGATTATGGAAGCTCATTCAAGTAGGATTTAATAGATGCTAATTAAGTTCAGTCCAATGGGAGGTTTAGACTCATAGGAATATGTCACCTACAGTGGAACAATTTATTTAGTTCTAAACTTCGTTAAACAACTCAATAAATCACTCTTGAACAATGCTTTCTATAGTTTTTAAAATGACTGTTTTGCTTATCAACAATGCTGGTCAAATTTGTCCAAATAAACAAAAATATGTTAGATCTTGGCTCTAGGAAAAATCTGCTCTATACGGGTATGTGCAGGATCATTATGGGCCAAAAAGTGGTGATATGTAAGTGATATGATGGCCCATGTGGATGACGGATTCTTTTTTACCCAAAATCAATGAAACGAAAAGGGTTTTTAAAGGAGATTCTTAACTTTCCACCAATATAAATTATGCTTTACTTTAAATTTAATAAATAATTATTATTCTTTTTCTATTTGAATTATGACTAAAGTCCTTATTGATAGGCTGATTGAAACACATCTATAGCTTTCAAACGATATCACATTTTTTGAATCTGAAACATGCGTCACATTCTATGCTTTGCATACTATAGGATTAAAAAAAAAATTGAATTTCATGAAAATTTTCCAATGTTAAGGTGGTCAGACATACAAGATTTTATATTTTTGAAAAGTCGTGATAAGAAAATCATAATTAATTATTTACTTGGAAAAAAATTACAAAAAAATATGCATCACATCGAGACATGAGTCCTCTACTTATATCTAAAATCTTATAAAAAAAAACATCATTTTATTGTGGTTAGGGTGGTCAAACAGACACCTACTTCTTATTTTTCCCTAAAATTTAAGTACTCTTGCATTGAAATTTTAAATTTTCCCCAAATAGTTTTTTTAAAAAAAAAAATAAACCTAGTAGTTTAGAAACTACATTCAATTTTCTATAGATTCTATTCTTACATATTTTTGAAATAATATAGATAACTTATTCAAATTTTTACTTCAAGTTGCTTAACTTTTATTTTTCTAAATTTTTTGCCACTTAAGGGCCTGTTTTTTCCATAATGATCCTGCACATACCCATACCTTTGCTCAGTTCGTTGATAAGACACTCATTCATCTGAGTGTTCATAGCTATTATGAACAACTAATTGACAAGGAAGCCCTTTCAATTAAATGAATAATCCAATGGCATATGAGAATGCAACCCTTACAAGTTTACATCTTAATTTACTCCTTAAGGATAGTAAGAATCAGGGTATACTATACAATGGAATGAAGAGTTACCTTACCCTCTACCAAAAGGAATCTAAGAGTATGTATTGCTCTTAGAAAAATAACCAGTAATGCCATACATTGCTGGAACTAAGACGCGAACCAACTGAGCTTGAGTTGGGAACCTATTTCAAGTCCAGTGCTAAGCTTGAGTTAAGGAATAGTTCTTGCTCAAGATGGATGGTAGTCTAGGAGTAGTACTATGCTTGAGATGGACAAAAGAGTCGGGGCAGTATATGCTTGAGATGGACAATAGTCTAGGGGTGGTGCTAAGGTCGAGATGCATGGGGTCTAGGGGTGGCACTAAGCTCGAGATAGATAATAGTCTAGGGGAAGCACTAAGCTCGAGATGGACAAGAGTCTAGAAGCAATAATAAGGTCGAGATGGTCATTAGTCTAGGAGCATTCCAAACTAGTGATGGTTACCCTTGGTGTCTTAGCTGATTAGATGGACAGCCGAAAGGTGGATTCCCAACAAGCTCAAGTAGATAAAACTAGCTCCCTATGAATCCTTATAGTTGCTGAAAAATGAATTATAAGATTACCATAGCTAGGTACACCTTGGGAAGAGGGTCACTAGGAAGACATTTTTGCTCATAGCTTACAGGCTAGAATGACAATTCTCTCTCTCTCATCACGGGCCACATGATCCACTTGGTTGGGATAATTTTTCACCCCACCATGATGAGAACGAGCGAGGTCTTGAAGATAAATCAATTCACCATCATGAAGGTATGTGTAATCTAGTTAGTAGCATTCTTTTTTTATTAAGGCAACAAGTTGTGCTAATGGAAATTATGTAACTAACATGATGTTATACTGCTTAAGTTGATCTCCTTTAACATTTATATGATATAACCTTCTATGTAATCCTTTTTCCATGATGATGAAGAAAAAAAATTGTGCAAAAATTCTCTTTTTCATTGGGGAAGTTTTTACATTGGTATCAGAGCTTAGAACTCAACACTAGGACCTAGGTGCTCTCTCCCTTTCATTGTACTAATATGACTATTTGGTAATGATAGTCATGGGTCGAGGGAAGCAAGGAAAGGGGAAGAAGAAGGGATCGAGGAAACATCCCTAAAGAAATAACCTAGAAGGATCCAAGACCACTATTATCACATGGCCAAAAACTGAAACCAAAACCATGTCTGACACAGAGCCATTGGCAGAGACCATTAAGCGACTGAAAATATAGAAGGGAAATCAAATGGCCAAACCGGATGAAATTCATGAACCACCAAAGGAATTCCCACAACCAAAGCCAAAAACCAAACCCTCAGCTATAAGGGACTTCCCTTTTGGTTGTGGACGCAATGTTCCAATCCTCTCTAAGGAAGCAATTACAGAATACAACTGTGTCCATGCTAATATGTCTATAACTGTGGGGACCTCCAATAAGGAAGAACCCAAAGAGGATGAGGCACCTAATTTGTAACTAAAAATATGTAAAAGACGATGAACTAGTACTAAATAAACATTGTCTCGCTTTTGTAGAAGTTTCCAACTATTAATGATATATATATATATATAGACTTATATATGCTTAAAAATCAAGGTGTTATGGTGAATGAGAATGGAATATTTAATTATTTGAATCTTATGTTTAGTATGAATTTCTCCTTGATTCTAAATATGATATAATACAAGATTTAAAACAAAAATAACAAAGACACTTAAATAACACTCTCTTTTCCCTCACAAAACCAAACAAATTCAATGAAGAGAACTTTGAGGAGGGGAAAAAGCCATAGCATCATTGAAATGTTGTGTGAAATCAGGGGTGTGTTGCCTCCACCTCGTACCATACTTGAAAAGTTACAAGCTGAGTTAAATGCACTGCATGCAAAAATAGCATCGCAGGAGCAACAAATCAAGGAACTAATGAGGAAAAAGGAGCAAGGAATTAACCATAAAACTGGCCTAGGAACTAATCACAATATTGGTATTGGAACATAAGAGTTAGACAGGGAGCACAATGTGAATACAAGTCAAGAACATGAGAGCAGATCCAAAATTTCCACCTACAGTCACTCTCGATTAGAGTCACAACAAGGATTGGGAAATGACCCACTAATTCAAGAATTGAAGAAAGTGCAAGCTCCTAAGTTTGATGGGACTGTGGGTGGGGATGTCGCTGAAGCATGGCTCATTGGAATGAACAAGTAATTTGGGTTGATAGAATTAATTTCCAACACTAAGGCTATGATTTCCATTTATCACTTGGAAGGAGAAGCCTCACTTTGGTGGGAAAATTTGGTGGAAATCAAGAACTATGATATCAGTCAACTAACTTGGGACAAGTTCATCAAGCGGTTTCATAAGGAGTACCTTTCTACTCATCATAGAGACCAAAATATGACCGAATTCCATTCACTGCGCCAAGGGGTAATGATGGTAGCTGAGTATAAGTCCAAATTCATGAGCTTACTTCATCATGTGCCTTATATGAAGGAAGAAGAGGATTAGGTGAACAAGTTTATCTTGGGATTGAATAAGAATATCTTGTATGCAACCAAGCTCACTTGACCTAAGAGCTTAAACCAAGCAATGGAGGTAGCTTTGGTTGTTGAAGAAAAGCATAAGAGCAAGCAGGAATGCAAACAAAATCCATATTCCTCCAAACACTCTGATAATAAACAAAGGGGTAATCAAGAAGCTAAAGCTAAAGGGAAGGATTCTCAATAGTCTAAGAGGGGTCGAAATTATAGGGAAAATCATGGGTTAGAAGGTCAAAAGGATAAAGGAGACAAAAGGCACAAATCATTCAGGCATGAGGCACAAGGTGATTCCAAAAGAGGCAAGGAAAACCGAAAAAGGACCGGTTAGTGGATGTTAGACATGTGAAGGTGATAATTATATGAGCAAGTGTCCCAAGAATCCAAACAAAACCACCAAACCCATTGCTAGAATTTATGCACATGTGGATAATCGTTAAGCCGATCAACAAGCTCCATTAATAGAACTTCAAGGTACACTTCTCAGCCAACCCATTTCTATTTTGGCAGATTTAGGAGCCACAAATAGTTTTATTTCCTCCCATGCTATTCAAAAATGTAAAATTGATCATAAGAGTCTTAGTAGAGAGGAGATGGAGGTTAAGTTTGGTTCGGGTAAGACACAAAAGATAAAATATTTCTTGCGAGGAGTTGAAATTGACCTAGGGATTATAAGGACCAAGGTGGATCTATGAGTCAATCCGTTAGGGTCTTATGATTTAATCCTTTGGATGGATTGGTTCTAAAAGTACCAAGCTGAGTTGGATTGCTACAATGGGTATGTGTAGGATCATGATGTGCCAAAAAGTGGCAATATGATGGGTATGTGGCCAGCGGTGACTTTTTTTTTACCCAAAATTGATGAAATGAAAAGAGTTTTTAAAGGAGATTCTCAGCTTTCCACCAATATAAATTATGCCTTTGAATTTAATAAGTAGTTATTATTCATTTTCTATTTGAATTACGACTAAAGTCCTAATTGATAGGCTAATTGAAAAACATCTATAGCTTTCAAACGGTATCACATTTTTTGAATCCAAAACATGCATCAAATTCTATGCTTCACATACTATAGGATTAAAAAAAAAAAATGAATTTCATAAAGTATTGACCAAGTTAAGGTGGTCAGACATACGAGCTTTTATAGTTTTTAAAAGTTGTAATAAAAAAAATCATAATTAATTATTTACTTAGAAAAAAATTATAAAAAAATATGCATCACATCGGGACATGAGTCCTCTACTTATATCTAAAATCTTATAAAAAAATATTATCATTTTATTGTGGTGAGGGTGGTCATACATACACCTACTTCTTATTTTTTCCTTGAAATTTAAGTACTACTGCATTGAAATTTTAAATTTTCACCATATAGATTTTTTTTTAAAAAAAAACCTAGTAGTTTAGAAACTACATTCAATTTTCTACAGATTCTATTCTTACATATTTTTGAAATAATATAGATAACTTATTGAAATTTTTACATCAAGTTTCCTATCTCTATTTTTTTTGAATTTTTTGCCACTAAAGGGGTTGTTTTTTCCATAATGATCCTGCACATACCCTAACAAGAAGATCGAATGTATAGATGACCAATGGGAGGTCAGTGGTTCTTCAGGGGATTAGTAGGCCTGTGGTGGTAAGAATGATCTTAGCCATGCAAGTGAAAATGGTATTGAGAAAGGGGAGTAAAATCTATCTAGTAAAGGTAGAAGAGGGTAATGATGATCCCACACCTAGCATTGAAGACCACCCCATTCTCCAAGAGTATCGTGATGTCTTCCCTAAAGAATTTCCAGGATTACCTCCTAAGTGACGGATGGACTTCACAATAGATCTAGTTCTAGGGGCTGAGCCTATCTCAAAATCCCCCTATAGAATGAACATTGCTGAATTACAAGAGCTTAAGATGTAGTTGCAAGATCTAATGGAGAAAGGATTGATACAACCTAATGTGTCTCCTTGGGGAGCTCCAGTGTTGTTCATTAAGAAGAAGAATGGAACACTGAGGTTGTGCATTGATTAGTAGATGTTGAATAAGGTAACCATTTGAATTAGATATCCCCTACCTAGAATTGATGACTTATTTGACCAAATGAAGGGAGATACAATATTCTCAAAGATAGATTTAAGGTTAGGTTATCACTAGTTAAGAATTAGGGAAGAAGATATTCCTAAGACAAACTTTTGAACTAGGTATGGCTATTACGAATTTTTGGTGGTGCCTTTTGGCCTAACCAATGCCCCCTCAACTTTCATGAGTCTCATGAACCATGTTTTCCATGACTACTTGGACAAATTTGTACTAGTGTTTCTGGATGAAATTTTAATCTACTCTAAAATTTTGCAAGAGCATGAGGATCATTTAAGAATAGTCTTGCAGAGGTTGAGAGATCATAAATTATATGGGAAAATTTTCAAATGTTCTTTCTTTTAGCCTAAAGTGCACTATTTGGGACATTATATTGACCCAAGGACTTGCAGTGGATCCAACCAAGGTGCAAGCAATTGTAGAATGGCCTATTCCTAAGAATGTGACTGAAGTAAGGAGATTCATGGGTTTGGAAAGATATTATCGACGATTTGTAGAGAACTTCTCTAAGATAGCTAACCCCATAACCTCCCTTCAACAAAAGGGAAAGAAGTTTGAATGGATAGAAAAATGTGACATTGCATTCCAGAGGTTGAAGGAAGCTCTTACTACTGCACCAATTTTGCAAGTGCCTGATCCGGATAAAGAATTTGTAGTTTGGATGGATGTTCATTGGATGGGCTAGGTGGAGTGCTAATACAAAATGGGCGAGTGATTGCCTTCGAGTCTAGGAAATTGAAGGATCATGAACTCACCTATCCCACCCATGACTTAGAGTTGACAGAAATTGTGCATGCATTAAAGGTATGGAAACACTATTTGGTAGGAAGACCTTTCAAGCTGAACACTGATCATAAAGGACTCCAATATCTGTTCACCCAACTAGATTTGAATGCACATAAAAGAAGGTGGTTAGAATTCTTAAGAAACTATGAGATAGATATCTCATATGTTAAAGGAAAAGAAAACCATGTTGCAGATTCCTTAAGTCGAAGGGTTAAACTAGTTGCAATCTCACAACTAAAGTTTGAACTTCTGGAAAAGATTAAGCAAATGTAGAAACTAGATCCCTTTTGTCAACAAATGAGGGTAGAAATACAACTAGGGATTAATCCAGCTGAGTACTTTGTGGGAAATGATGGAATTATTCGTTATTTGAATCGAATTTATATACTAGAAGAGGGTGGTTTGAGAATGAAAATTCTTGCAGAAGGCCATAATGTGCCTTATCAAGAACATCCTAGGGTGACTAAGATGTATGTAGACCTAAAAATTCACTATTTTTGGCTAGGAATGAAAAAGGAAATAGCTTTCTATGCTGCCAAATGTCTTGAATGTCAACATGTTAAGGCGGAGCACTGCCATCCTATGGGAACACTATATCCTCATGATATACCACAACATTTAAGTGGTCGGTAATCTCCATGGATTTTGTGATGGGATTGCCTAAAACCCGACATCAATACGACAGTATTTTAGTATTGGTTGATAAACTAACCAAGGTAGCACACTTCATACTAGGAAATGTGAAGGATGATTCCCCACTTTTGGCTAAAAGATTCATAAAGGAAATCATTAGGCTACATGGGATGCCTGAGGTGATCATCTCGGATAGGAATAAGTTGTTCACTTCTAGGTTTTGGACCTCTGTTATGACCACATTAGGAACCAAACTCAATTTTAGTATGGATGACCACCTTGAAATGGATAGCCAAACTGAAAGAGTTAACCAAGTTATGGAGGACATGCTTAGAATGTATGCCATGGATCAACCCACTAAGTGGGAAGAGTATCTACCATTAGTAGAATTTGCATATAACAATTCATACCATTCTTCCATCCAAATGGCATTGTTTGAAGTATTGTATGGTAGAAAGTGTAGAACACCTATAGGTGTGGACAGTTTAGAAAATCAAGTAACTATAGGGCCAAAACTTCTTCAGGAATGACACTCAGGTGAAAGTTATAAGAAAAAGATTGAAGGAGGCTTCAAATTGGCAGAAATGTTATGCAAATACCATGTGGATACCAAGGTAATTTATAGTAGGGGACAAGGTGTTCCTACGTGTCAAACCACAAAAAAGCTCAATAAAGTTTGGCAAGGCCGTTAAACTACCTCCACAATTCATAGGTCCTTTTGAGTTACTTGAGAAAATTAGCCATGTAGCTTGCCAACTAGCTCTTCCGCCATATCTCTCTCACATTCACAATGTATTCCATGTATCCTTTCTTAAGAAATATGTTACTGATCCCTCACACGTAATTGATTGGCATGCACTACAGGTAGAAGATGTTGGAGATATGCACCTTGAATTTCTCACAATCATAGACATGCGCAATCTGCAAGTTAAGGTCCTATGGGACCAATATGTGGAACAAGGAGCTACTTGGGAAGATGAAAATGTAATGAAACTAGAATATCCATACTTGTTTAATTAAGCTGAGCTGGCTTAATCCTAAGGGGGGAAGTATGTCATTTCCCCTCAATACTTTGTTAATCATTTTTCTTGACCCTAGCCCCGATGTAATTTGGACTAGGGGTGGAACTTTGAACTTTAATATGTGAACATATATAAGTGTGTGTGTGTGTGTGTGTGTGTGTGTGCATGAGTGTGCGTTAAAATTATGAACCTTGATGTTATTCTTATAAAGTGTGCTTATCAATCTTACTATGTTATTTTAATTTAATGCATTAAACATTGGACTAACACAGACTAATGATTTGGATGTTGTATTTTTGTGAGGCTTGTCATTGGCTACAGGTACCAGGGGTGCAAAGTGAGGTGGATTATGTGGTTCTATTGAATGAGGGATGGAAAATTGGTATGCAATTCTAGTGTTGACCTTGTTTGTAGATTCTAGTAGCATGAGGTTCATTCAACCTAGGATTTTGATATATATATATTTTGCTAGAGTTACTTGACTCGGCTAGGTTGAGCCATTACGCCCACTTAAATATCTCGATAATTTGAAAATTTTCTCAATTTGGTAGATTTAATTAAGGTCTATGAGAGAAGGGGGTAAATTAAAATAAATAAATATCTAAAGGTGAATAAAAAAAAAGTTATATAAGCAAATAATAAAATTATAAATTATATAATTGATAGCTATGTTATTGAAATAACAACAATTTACAGACAATGAATAAATAAACACTCACCATGAATATTACCTAAAATAAAATATATGGGCATTGAAAAGAAGAAAAATAAAATAAACCATAATTTGAAATGTCATTCACTAAATTGGCATTTACAAGGGGTGTAAAAACTAAGATTCCAATCAAATTAAATAAATGAAGAAAGAAATAAAGTATACCATTGAGAAAATATGGAAAGGAAAATATTAAATAAATGAAGAAAGAAATAAAGTTAACTATTGAGCAAATATGGCAAGGAAAAGAGAAGGACGTAGGAAAATGAAGGAGAAGCTTTCACGGGAGAAGAAGGCAGCTAAGACAACACCAAAGGTAAAAATCTTGACCAGGGAGGAAGAATCTTGGTGAGGAGGAGGAAAAAAGAAGCATTAAGTGGCTTGGCAACCCCTGCAATAGCTGCCAATGGGAGGAAATAACTTTAACCAGCATGCCATGGAGAAAATAGTCCCTCTTTCTTTAAATTGACTGGAAAAGATCTCATTTTGTAGGAGAAATGGTGGGAAGAGAAAATAAACGAGAAGGGTGTGGTTGTTTCAAGGGTCTGGACAGGTTTTGAAGAGGAGACCAGAGGTAGGCAGCTAGGGCATTCTTCTTTACTTCTTCAAGTTATCACATCTCAGGTTTTATCTTCCTTTATTTTCTTTTGCAATTAATCTTCTTTAATGTAAAACTATCTTGACCTTAGAATCTTTATTTTATTTTAAACTTCAGGAATTGGTCTTTACCATCTCACCTCTTTTAGAGTTTTGTTTGATAAATTATTAGGCAATGGAATTTCTTGGTTTACAATAGCAAATAATCTACAGGAGTAGGGACTAAATCTGAGGCTTAGCATTGCTAGGTTGCACCATCACAACTGAAACATAAGGCATTATGAAATGTGAAAATGGGGTGCTATAGACTACTGATCTAAAGTGGGTTTTCTTTTGTGTGCAAAATCTAATGTTGTTCCTTTCCTTAGCCTAGCATCTTGTGTAGTCCCTGAAGATTTAACACTAATTATTTTTCTCTCTCATTGCTCATACCCTTACCTAGCATGTTGTTTCTTTCACCCATTTTCAAGAATAAAAATAAAATAGAAGTAAATTCTTATAGCTGCAAGAACATAACTCTACACAATTCTTATGGAAGCACCAATACAATAGTTCAATGAGATTCTTTTTAAGTCTTTTGGCTGCTGAAATAGGGAAATGTGGAAAAAATGATTAAGCCATAGTTTACATTTATAGACGTTTAAAAGGATGTCTTATAACTAATATAGAATTCAAGCATATTAGAGAAATGATAAATTTAATTTAAGTTTATATTATAAAATCATTGGTAGAGGTTTTTTTTTTTGAAAAAAAATTGGGTGGTTTTCAACTTCTTGAGTTCTATTGGAGTTGGTGAAACTAGTAGGACAACAAATGAGTTGACAAAGGATGGGAGTGTAGAGTTTATTAATCTGATTTGAAAACATTAAGCAAAATAACATGCTAGTGTAGATTGGATAATGGAAGAAATATTCCTTACAAGTGTCTATATATGTCACATTTATAAACATAAGGAAGGGTAATTAATATCTTTCTCTTAAGAAGATTTGGGAAAGGGAATCACTTATTTATGAATTCTTAGATTTTTGTCCCATAAGTGGAAAGAGTTGCTCACCTAATAACCTTAGGTGTTGGTGTGATGAAAATAAGCTTTGGATCAATTGTGGCAGCTCATTCGAGTAGGATTTAATAGATGCTAATTAAGTTTAGTCCACTGGGTGGTTTAGACTCACAGGAATATGTCAACTACAGTGGAAAAATATTCAATTCTAAACTTCGTTGAACAACTCAATAAATCACTCTTGAACAACACTTTCTATAGTTTTTAAAAGGGCTGTTTTTGCTTATTAACAATGTTGGTCAAATTTTTGCAAATAAAAAAAAATATGTTAGATCTTGGCTCTAGGAAAAATCTGCTCTATACCATTGCTCAGTTGGTTGATAGGATAGTCATTCATCTGAGTGTTCATAGCTGTTATGAACAACTGATTAACAAGGAAACCCTTTCAATTAAATGAATAATCCAATGGAATATGAGAATGCATCCCTTACAAGTTTACATCTTAATTTACTTCTTAAGGATAGTAAGAATTAGGGTATACTATACAATGGGATGAGGAGTTACCTTACCCTCTACTGTAAGGAGTCTAAGATTATGTATTGCTCTTAGAAAAATAAGTAGTAATGCCATACATGGCTGCAACTAAATGGGAACCTACTGAGCTTGAGTTGGGAACCTATTTCAAGTCCAGTGCTAAGCCTGAGCTAAGGAATAGTACTTGCTCGAGATGGACGGTAGTCTAGGAGCAGTACTATGCTTGAGATGGAAAAAAGAGTAGGGGCAATAGATGCTTGAGATGGACAATAGTCTAGGGGCAGTGCTAAGCTCAAGATGGATGAGGTCACCAGTGATGGTTACCCTTGGTTGCTTAGCTGATTAGATTGACAGAGCTAAAAGGTGGATTCCCAACAAGCTCAAGTAGATAAAACTAACTCCCTATGAATCCTTATAGTTGTTGAAAAAGGAATTGTAAGTTTACTGTAGCTAGGTACACCTTGGGAAGAGGGTCAGTAGGAAGACAATTTTTCTCATAGCTTACGTGCTAGAATGAAAATTCTCTCTTCCTCTCGTGATGGGCCACATGATCTGCTTGAAGGGGTGGATAAGGTTGAATCCACTTGGTTGGGATCAATTTGCACCCTACCATGACTGGAACGAGCAGGGTCTTGGAGTTAAATCAATTGATGTTATACTACTTAATTTGATCTCCATTAATGTTTATATGATCTAACCTTCTATGTAAACCTTTTTGCATGATGATGAATAGAAAAAAATTTGTGCAGAAATTGTCTTTTTCATTGGGGCAATTGTTACAATCACATCACTAATTCAAGTGAAACTTGTTGGTTGGGTACATACAATCACATCTACCCTACACAGAAATAAAGTCATATTCAGAAGATGATTGATTGTCAACCTTCTACATCAACTATCTTCCATTATTGCTATGTCAAATATAATTTTTAATTGTTACAATTACACCAACTACTTATCACGATCACTAATTTAAGTGAAAATTGTTAATTGAGTATACACAATTATATTTACCTTGCCAATAAACAAAATTTTTATTTAAAAGGTGATTGATTTCCAACCTTCTACACCAACTAACTTCCTTTATTTCCATTGTCAAATATGTTTTTTAATTGTTACATTTAAGCCAACAACTTATCACAGTCATTAGGTTACTGCACTAATATTCCACATAAAAGCTTCATACATCATCATTTCAAAGTGATATGAAGCATTGGGCCCAATAGAGGAAGCTTTCTATTTTTCTTTCATAATATATATAAATACAATGTGCGCACAACCATGAAAGTCCCCATAGTAAAATTTATGTAACCATCTCCATGATTATCTTAGTGCAGGACCATGACTTATTTTGCAAATAGTCTTCTTATAATTTAGGAGTTAGCATTTTTTTAGAATTGAGGCTTAGAAATATGTTTGTATAGGATATATCTAGTATTCATGTATACACCTTTTTAAAAAGTGAATAAAATTATTGTATATATAATTATTATTGAAAATGTAGTTATTTAAATCTATTCAAATTCTATTTTTTTAATGCAACTTTCTAGTTTGAGTGGAGCTTGTTGCTATTTT
>VDFB02293948.1:0-36270 GCA_007258455.2 Sequoia sempervirens | reverse complement strand
AATCATTTGAATCACACGAAAGCCCTTAGTCTACTGTTTGTTGTTAGCCGCCGAACAATTGTGTAAGTCCCCTTGACATACCAGCAATATCACATCAAGCCAAACTGAGCCTATTCGCACTCAAGGAACCTTGGAGTTGAAAGCATGATCTTACTCGCAATCTTAGCATGCTGAATACTTTGTTCAAGAGAGGATAGAGCGTCCGTTGGGAGACTTTATTCTGTGTTGGTGCGGTCTCAAAAACCACGTCAACAAGAACCTTTAAAGATAAATTTCCTAAGTCCCGAACTTGTGAAGTTCTTTCTACATAAGTCCCCTTGTTTATTACCAGCATTATCACAACGACCATTGAGCTTATCCACACGTCGAGACCCGACTAAAGAAACCTTGGAATCGCCTATGCGGTGGTTTTTCAAGAGAGGATAAAGTGTCTTTGGACATTTTTATTCTGATGTTTGGTGAATGATAAAACATACATGAACAGAACACAAATACACTTTATTAGTGTAAACCAATGGCTTAAAAATGAGCTAACAAAGAGGCTTGATCAAACTACAGAAGATATTGTAAGATCTCATGTTTAGAATATGCAATCATATGGGAAGAAATTTTTTTCATGTAGAGTATCTCAGTAACAGAAATATATATTTAGCTACCTGCATGAATCCATTAAGGCAATGTAGACCGACTACATTAGAACTTCACAACATTCAGAAAAGACAACATGAAACATAATGTTATCAGAAATGGATGAGCTACTCTGAAATTTGAATAAGTGGAAAATAATATGTTATGAGCTCATCTAAAACAAGGTATACCAAAATTGATATAGGAATACCTGATATTTTGAACTAGAGTATAAACCCTACCAAAGAGCTGAAAGGGAAGAGCTAACTCTCAACACTGGAACACACTAGATCATCCCCTGAATAAATGTAAAAGAATATGGAAATAGCTCATCCAAAACAAGTTTACCAAAATTGATATAGGAGTCCCTGATATTTTGAAGTAGATTACAAAATCTAGCAAAGAGTTTTGAAAGCCAACAGTTAACGCTCAGAATTATAACTGACTAGACTATCCCCTACCTACTATGGATTATTCACAATATAAGAGAATATCCTAAGGTTGCATATAAATTGAAATTACCAAGTTGAAAATGCACCTAGAATTCCATTTAAATTGTTTAAAGAAAGCCTTGTGTTACATTCCAATTTTATGCTTTTGTGGCAACTCAAAATTGAACATTGTGTGAGGAAATCCTCTCTTCATATTAACAGGGTTAGCTCCCTGATTTAATCTATTCCTAAAATCTAAAACATTAAATTAAATTGGGGATTATGCAGACTATATGAATAATATTCTAGATTTTTGCATGCAAACAAAATGCTTAAAAGAAAGAGTCTAGACCTATCTTTTGGTATACGAGGTAGGAGCACAAGATTGAAACTACTTATTTCACCATGAAGCTTTTTTCTTTTTCAGCTTAACCATAACATAAATGTAAACATCAATGCTATGCAATGATTAAAGTAGAGATCAATGGATACATATCAACATATGGATTGATTTGAATAATGAACACAAGACTTATAAGGACAGTTAATGAAGAACGAGATTGGAAGCAAGCAATAGCTCCAAAACATACAAGGCTACTTTGTAAGGTAGAAGAACAAGATTGGAAGCAAGCAATAATTCCTTAGACCTTTGATACTGGATGACTGTTTTAGCTGCTATGGCCAATTTATCTTGAAATCACCAGCCAAAAGATGTGCCTTTGCTTAACTCTCAAGCTCATCCCTACCTTATGCTGATACATCACTTGAATGAAGTGGGTTCAAATCTTTTGAAATTTTCTCCATTCGTCTTTAAAATTCTAGCAATTCAAGAGCTTGATCATCTTTATTTATTATCTGTCCTGTGTTGAGTAACCTGCAATTCTTGTCAGCCTTGATAGAAGTAGATCAACACTTCGACAACTTGACAATTTGACTGAAAGGATATCTAACCAGCTTTGATAACGACTATAATGACATAATTACTAACTGCAATCTTGACTAGTATATTTTATGTAGGGGTACTAATGTTAGTGCTAACACCTTGGATTTATATGACAACATCATCATGTGGATTTTGAAGAGTTTGGACCATTGTTTGCATTACTTGGACTATGCAAACAAAATTTTTCTTGCTTGACAAAACTTGGAAATTTTAAATACTTAAATTAAAAATATAAATAAATTTATGCATAGTATTTTTACATGTATCAAATGAGTCTAATGGGGGTTTGTGGGTAGTGTCTCTCATAGGAGTTTGGTAGCAACACCTTGAGTTGTGTCATTTTCATAATTTTATAAAAGGCAAAAAGCCATGCTTTTTGAGTGTGAAAATCACGTCTTTTACATTTTTTTATGTGTCTTGACTCTATTTTTAACAGGGCTCAAGTATATCCCACAAACTCACAAAGTACTTGCTAGAAACACATGCATTGACTCACCAAAATGCGTGTTTGCAACATGGTGAGTTTTTGTTGCAAGAAATTGGGCCAAAAGGATAACGTGCATGTACTCAACAAGTAGTCAAACTATGCGTAAGGCTTCCTCAACACCTAATAAGAATATTTTTGAAGCCCGAAGTATGAGAAACAGGCTATGAACGACCAAAGTATTGATATTGTTGCTGTTGGAGGGGTTATTAACAGTGAAATCCAATCCATCATTTTGAATGAGGTGCACAACAATTTTCAGTCGAACAAAAGTCTATTGGAAATGCTTGTACAAGCTAATCAGAACTCTTTTGCTCACTGAATAGGGTAATTAGGTTTTGAAACCTGCTTTCACTTTCCCAAAGTTAAGCATGTCTTCTCTCATTAATCAACTCACTATTGTTCTTTCTACAGCAGAACCCAAAACTCCTTATAATTGCACTGTGCTGATTTAACCCCCCAGGGGCTAGGCCCTAAACCGCTTATCTCACCACTTTTGAGAATACCATGTTTGGAACAATTCTGTCAAGGCAACCAATTTTTTTTTTCTTTTTTTTGCTATGTTCAACAAGGACATTCTCGCTATATCTATTTAGAGTACTTATTGCCCAAATCCCCGGGATTCTAATGTTCAACCTGCCACCTGTTGTGACCTTTTCACACATCGCCCCATCGCCAATGGGGACCCCCAGTTGCCTGCTAGTTTTTAGGGTTCTGTCTCCTTGCGACGGTTACGAGAGATCACTTTGCCAAGAGTTTCAGGTCCGTTTGCCGAGAGTTACCCTAGCCGAGTCAGTAATTCATGCTTGAATCAGTGCGTAGACGTCATGGAAACACTCAGAAGGCCCAGGAGACGAAGATCGATTGTGAATTCGGTCAATTCTGAGACTTCCTACTTTTTAGGAAAAGTTGCTTTTTCGATTTTTCATTTTTGGCATTTTCGGACGAAACAAGGTTCCCTATTTTTTAGGGTTTGCTTTTTCTATTTTTAAAAAGTTTCTATTTTTGGAAAGGTCCCGAGTTCTGAAAACGCACTCAGAAGTTCGAAAAACTCAATAGAACTCTCAGAAAATCAAAATGAAAATTTGAAAAATTATTGAAAAATCTGAAAAAAAGTTCAAAAAGCATGAAAAATCAGACCAAAAACATTCGAAATCTGGAAAAAACCAGTCAAAACCAGTTCAAGATCAATCAGATCTGAGGTCAAAATCATGAAAAAATCAGCTCCTAAATGGTGAAATTTGTGAAAATTTGTTCAAGTCTGAAAATTCGCCATGGAAGAAGGATGAAAGATGAAGTTTGCGAAAATCTGGAAGTCATGGAGTTCGCCCAGCAGCAAAGAGGAACATCCTAGGACTCTTCAAAGTCCGCCCTGCATGTCCAAAAGGTTGATGAAGTCCGCCATATGCCAAGAGGCAATGTCCTTGGATCTTCCAAAGTCCGCCATTCTCAAGGAAGCACGTCCAAACAGCCTTCAAAGTCCGCCATGCATCTTGAAGACCCATCCTTGCATCCTTCAAAGTCCGCCTTGAACATCCTTGACCCCTTGGAAGTCCGCCATATGCAAGAAGGAATGTCCAAAGAGTCTTGAAGTCCGCCATCCACTAAAATGCATGTCCAAAAGGTTCCAAAGTCCGCCTTGAATATCCTAACACCCCCTGAAGTCCGCCTTGACTTGAGACTCGTCCAAAATGCTTGTGAAGTCCGCCCTTGAAAGGTGGGACTTGGCTGAAGACTATTCAAAGTCCGCCTATGCATGTAAAGTGAAGGAAAATCAAAATTTTGCTAAGTGTTGGCGCCCAGCCAAGGAGAATTTCGAAATTTAGCTAAGTATGAGGGCCTAAAAATGTGGAGAATCCTTTCCAAAGGAGAAAGAATGTTGAGACAAGTGCCAAAAAACTTCAAAGTCCGCCCTAGAAAAGAGGGACATCCAAAGTACTTGTCCAAAGCTAAGGCAAAGTCCGCCATGTTTGTCCAAAAGACTTAGGAAGTCCGCCCAAGCACATGAAGAGGGAAAAGAATGATTTTTTTTGGCTAAGTATTAATGCCAAGTCCAAGGAAAAACTCGAATATTTGCCTAAGTATAGAGGCTAAATGATGAAAAATGAAGATTTTTGGCTAGGAAGTATGACGCTTTCAAGAGGATAAATGCCAAGTTTGAAAGGACACGTGCTAAAGAAGTCAGGATGTGGCAAAGAATAAAACGGAATGTGCCTAACATAATGAGGAAAAGAAATTAAATTTGCCTAAGTATGGAGAAAATGCGAAGAAATTGTCAATTTTGACCGAAGAAAAATGCACAAGGCAAGGAGAAAAGTAAGATCGCCCTTGGCCAGAAGGAGGAAGAATATGTCAGACATCAAGGAAATTCGCCCAACGAAGACATCCGGACGAGGATATTGCCTATAAAAATTCGACTGAGCAAGGAAATATTTGACTTTGGCAAAGCAAAATAAGCTTAAAATCTCGCCTCGGTAGAAGAAAAATAAGGATCTGGCAATGAAATTTTCGACGGAATGGCTTAAATTTTGGTTTGGCTAGACGAAATTGAGGATAAAATTGGAAGATAAACTCTCAACCAAGAAAAATGGAAGAAAAAATCGAAATAGCCATGGGTCCAAAACGAACGGGTTGGAATTAATTAAAATATTTTTAATATTTTAATAATTAATTTTCAACTGCTTGGAAATTTAAAAATGCCTTGGACAAAATCAATTTTGCCAGACTAGAATTGGAAGAAAATAAAGTACGCCAGGCGAAGATGAAATCCGACAAGAAAAATTAAATTTGCCATGAATTTAATTAAATATTTAATGTTTATTTAAAAATTCGAAAAAATCAAAAATAAACATTAAATGAAATATCAGATTTTTGAAGATCAGTGAGATTTGCTTGGATAAGCTCGGGACTGATTCTTGTCGAAAATTAAAAGGAAACTTGCCTGTTTGGATAAATGAAAACAAATCGAGATCGAGAAAGAATATGGCAGTTGCTAAATCAAATTCAATCCTTCAGCATTATAATGAGTTTCAGCAACTCATTTTTTCACACACAGCTGAAGAGAAATTTAATCTTTCTCGAAATTATTAGGCAATTGATTCGTCAATAAGCAAAGTCGAATTTTCCCAGAGAGAGAAGCAGTGTTATGTTGAAGAATTTGTCGCAGAAAAAAAAGAAAGAGATTTATTCAAAGCTGAATTCTTCTTGAAAAGAGGCGCACTTTTCAAAAAAATCAGATTTTTAAATCTGATTTGCATTTAACGGTTCTTCACTGAGGTTTGATGTTCAGACAAATGAATTTGCTATCTCTTTTTGTGTCCTTTCCTCTTGACGAAGTTCTGGCAAGATTTTCAATTTCATCCAAGTCACTTTCAGCTTGCTTTTTCGCAATATTTTAATTATTTCAGCAGCTGAAAGTCAATTTTCGAATCCAAGGCACGAGATTTAATTATTTAAAAGTCTTTATATTAATGTTAATTTTATGACTGCAGGTTGACGGACACGGCAGGCGAATTGTCAAAGAAGTTGAAAATGAAGTTTGCCAGCAAGGGTGCTTAGAAAGAGACCAAGGTCATCTCAAAATGGAAGAATGTCGTGGACACTGATCTCGGACACGTTGACTTTGATGAATTTAAGAAAAGAGTTGTTGGCGTAACAACTAACACCTCTGGAGTACAAGTTGTTATGAACAGCCTATGCACACTACGCAATGAGTGCTCTTCGAATTATGGAGGGGAAGCTCCCTCGATGTACTTTGACAAATATGCTTTGCAAAGGAATAAGCTAAAACTACTTCCTGTCTTTTTGTTTCAGCTGCTAGAGGCACAAGACTTTCTTGAAAGAACTTTTACGTTGCAGCTGAGTTTTCTCTGGTTTTGCAAATCAACTAAACTACAACTTATATCTATCCAATCTCCTCAGGAAAACAGAGCAAGAGGAAACGGAGCAAGGTTCGACTATCTGACGATAAGCGGGTTTAGACTCTCTACTTGAAGGCAAGGTGGGCACAACTATCATCTCAATCTAAACCAGCTTATTGAGCACAACAGATTTAAGAATTTACTAAGACGATCTTTATGAAACCCTAGGTGGTATAACACTTAATCGAATCAGCAAAGCCTTCACAAAACAGCCTTTATCTTTATAATCTCGTGAAACCCTAGGTGGTATAACCTTCAATTATATTGATAAAGATTCACAAAACAGATTTACCGCTGCAATTTCTCGAAACCCTAGGTGGTATAACGATTGATCACAATGGTAAATTAACAGAAAAACAGCCTTATCACTTCAATCTTTTGGAACCCTAGGTGGTATAACAATTGATTTCAATAATAAAGATGTTCAAACAAATATCTAATCTATGGAAAGAATTCAGCATCACAATCTTTCGAAACCCTAGGTGGTATAACAATCAATTGCAATATTGAAGACACATGAACAAATACGAAAAAGAGTAATATTGAGGGCAAGGTGGACACAGCATATATTCCTCTCTCAAGCAAAAGTTATTTTTACAAATGAGCTGCGTAGTTCTTATTTATATACATCAAGGTGTAGGGAACCCTAAAAGCACCTTGTGTCATCTATAGTTCCTGCAATGCATGCAAGCAATGCGCCAAACCCTAATTAAGTAAACTATACGGTCAACTGGAAAACTACCATCAGTTTAACTGAAACATCTAATCTAAAATGGACAACTGTGCGAGCATGGACGTCCTTATTAAAACAAGTTAACTGGAAGACTATCATCAGTTAACGAAAAACCTTAAATACAACTCCAAGTGAACAAGGCGATTCTCAGAATAGGTATGCATGTGATGACAACCCCGAGTTAACTGAAAAGGGTAACATCCAGTTTAACTCGTGTGTGTGAAGTCTATTCTGAGAAGTGGGAACTGAAGTTCACTGTGTGTGATCTCGAGCAATCAACCCCTCAATGAGATTGTTGACTGTGTCACTGTCCGGAGCGATGAGATTCTGACGAAGAATGCTATGTCGATGCAGCATGTCCTCACCAGCTGTGATCTGAGACTGAAGTTCCCTTCTGCTCCTCGTTGCTTCATCGAAAAGTGTTGACATGACTGTAAGCTGAGTAACCTTACAGCCAACTGTCTCCCCACTGAAAATGATATGAATGAGTGCCTGGAGTTCTGACTGAACATCTGTAAGCTCCACATAGGCACCACCCTCAATCTGATAACGGCACAGTAAGCGAGATACAAGAGTCCTCACAAACCGGAGTGCACTGGTGACGTGCTCTCTACTCTCAGCCAACTCGATGCTAAATCGTTTCTATCTTTGCTCGAAAAACCAATCACCGTGGTCTTCCAAGAGTAGATAGCCTCACCCTTCGTGATCCGTGGCCGTATACCGTAAGCCAAACTCGTGAGCAATCAAAATTTCATCCCCTCGGGTTTGTTAATAGCGCCATATCCCGTTCCTCATCCTGAAGACGAATACGGAGCTCTCGTGCATTGTACCGCAACTGATATAACTCTGTAAGCATAGTACGGCCTCTAGCAACGAAGTCCTCCTCCCATTCCTCCAAACGCTTGCCATATGCAACTAAATGATTGAGCTGACTTTGCTCTGCTGGTGGCTCAAGCATCGGTGGGAGTGTGTTAATGGCTTCTGGTCTATGCACAAGGCTAGAAATGTACTGGCGAAGTTGTCTGATTTCAGCCTTGAGGGCTGCTTTGTCTTCTCCGTCCTTTAGTATTCTGTCCTTGGCACTATATGTAGCAACTTGAAGAAGATCAACCTGAGTCTGGCGTGTGCTGCGACCAAGGTTGACTATGATAACTTCAAAATCCTGAGACTCTAAATCAGCCAAGCTCTTCCCCTGCGGAGGTACAGCAGTCTCGATAACAACCTCCATGTCAGTGTTTCTCTCTACGTGAACCATGTTCTTAACTCTCTTATCTGGCGCATCTTGATAAATGTCATCGAAATCAGAATGATTGAGAACATAAGATGGTTGCCTCCTCTTCCTTCCTAGCTGAGTCTCGATCCAAGATGAATCTCTGCTAATGCTACTAGAAGGGTCTGCACTAGCGACAGGAGGTACTGATGAGAGTGAGTGTGTAGAAGACCCACTGCGAGGTGGAGAGTCCAAGTCCAATTCAATGTGAATTGGGACCGGGGACGGCTGTGAAACCAATGTAGGAGCTTGAGGCTGATCCTCAGGTACTGGCGGGCTCTGAGCTGATCTCTGAACTGGCTCTGTGATAAGCGGCTGTCTGTCAGGCTCTGAATGTGAAACAGTGGCAAGCGCCTTGCCCTTTGAATTATTTGGCGCTTGTACTTTCTTAGGAGGGTTACTCCTCTTCTTCTTGTTAGGTTTTGACGAAGAAGGTAGCGTAGGATTCACCACTACTGGCGGCTCTGCTCTAGGAATGCTAACTCTTCTTGTCTTCTTGCTGTCGAGGTAAAGTATACTGTTCTGAATGACTCTACTAGACCTCTCTTTGACCGTTGCATATTCCTTGGTGTACCAATCTACTGCTGGCAACGGTTGTGTATCGACCTGCTCTCTGAAAAACTGAGGAAGAACCTCTCCCTCATCATCTGATAAACCTCCCACATCCTCTAACAAGAAAACAGAAATCTGTGAGAGAGAGAAGCGGCCGTAACCGCTGCCTCTAACTCAAGTCATCCGAGCAATTTGCCCGAAGAATCCTCCAGAAGGCTCGCGGATATAGCCTCCAGCGAGGCGAGCTGTATAATGACCTGAAAGGTCATAGGCACGTGCTTCGACAAGGTACTTGAGATGATATTTCTCAAGTTCCTGTCCTGCGATCTTGGCATCAATTGCCGACTTGCACCAATACATTCCAAACTGAAAAGGAAAGTTGAGTGATGGTCTGTGCCTGCGGCGTAGAAGACGATGAACATCATGCATCTGCCTAAGGAATTCCTGAAAGATTGTTTTATCCAAAGGATAACGTGGAAGCATAGCTGGATTTCCTGTAAATCCATATACTCGGATGTAGGTGTATGTTGGGAATTGAATAAACCACTCCGCCCAACCATCCATCGCTGCTCTAGCAACTGCCGAGATACGAACGTGCAACTCCTGGCCCAAATTTCTCACTGTAAGTCAAGAAAGCCTCGCGGAACACGCTGAAATGACGCTCACCTCCTCGTGAACTCAAGCCGATCATAGTAATCATAAACCTTCAACAAGGAGGATGCCCACTGCAGTTAAGTCCCTGAACCTAATTCCCATAGTTTATCAAGTACACGTAGATATGAACACATGTGAAACTCATGAGCAACTAAGAAACCGGTAATCTGTGTGGAGAATGTCGCTGATGAAGGATGCCCAGTCATAATGCTCCTGCCCAGAAATGATGCGACCAATAATGTAATACATCCAAGGCTGGAAAACATTTGCATGTGCTTGACCCGAGACACGATTCAAGAGTGTGATTAGAATCGCGTACTCATCCTTGTACTGACCACGACCCACATTGTTTGGCACTCTGTTCTTTGCTTGTTTTAACCATCTCTCTGCCATCTTCTTCTGACATTTATCCATATCAGCATCAAACGCCAGTAATAATCGCCCATAGAAACAACTAGGTCAGTTTCTGGATAAGTTGAGGAATGCTGTTCTCCTCGATATCCAATGTGTTTGAGATCGCAATGAATCCTCGACCGGCCAATCGACGCTATCTTCAATGAAAGTAGCTCCGATTGTAATGCTTTTAATGCAAGCCATCACAAACTCAAATACGTGCTGAACTAGATAGGTATGGAAGCGCTCCTAGTAAACCGCATCGCCAATATTCGAATGATCGAACCGATTTTAATCAAGTTCCGCACCGCCCGCAATGTTTTGTGAAGACTGGCTCAAATCCAACCCGCGAAAATCATGGGTAAGGACCTGGTCCTCGGTGATTCTAGCCGAAAGTGAACTGTGATTTTGAAAATTCGCTGGACCGTGAACTCGCTATGTTCGACAAGATTTCTCGAATTCAAAAATAGCCCGCTAGGAGTTAAAATAGCCTTTCGGCTAATTATTTTTCAGCCAAAATCTCGAGATATGGGTTTTGTCCGTAAAAGGATTCTAAGACAACCTGCATAGTCGATTTTGGCGGTAAAATTCAACTTCTACTCGATTGTACAAAGATTTTCACTTGAGAAAATCAGCAATTCGAGAACGAATGTTCTGAAGCTAAAATTCGTGAAAAATCAAGCGCACAAATTCAACTCGAGGAAATTATATGGAAACGATCCAGATACTGAGACTTGCCAAATTCGCCAATTTCAGGAACATGCACAATGTATTTTATGAGAAATCTGTGATTTAAAGGATGCAAAAGACGTTTTTTGATGTCTTCTTCTGTGAAAATCGCCCAAGATTTCTTGAGATAACTGATAATTGTGAACTTGAATCTGCAAAAAGATGGATTAAATGAAATCGCCTCTGAGAATTGATGAAGATTCTGCCTCTGAACTGGAAAAATTCGCCTTGTTTGGAAAAACCACGAATTGCTCCTCTTGAAGTTTGCGCCTTTTTAATATGAAGAAATTCGAATTCCTCTGAAGAAAATACGAATTTAGATGAATTTGAGGTTTTGCCTTTGATTGTTAAATACGCCTTTGAATATTAATTCGCCTTTGAAACCTCTGAAGAATTGCGAATTGTTTTGGAATTATTGAATATGCCTTTGAAATTTGCGAATTGCCTTTGAAGATGTGCGCCACTTAGCTCTTCTGAAGAAATACGAATTTTCTTTGAATTTACTTTGAATTTATAAAATTCGATTTTTCCCTTGAAGATGAATTTGCCTTAGAAAAATACGAATTCACTCAAGATTAAATTGCTCTTTAATGAAAACGAATTCTCTTTGAAAGCTTGTGAAGAACAATGAAGATGGCGACACATATAAATAATAATAAATTCGCATTCCTTAGCAACTGCAAGAATTTACAAACCCTAACCAGAATAGAAAGCCTCTGATTGGTTGCTCTTTAGTTCGACTGCCACTGTCTGAAGTTCAAATTTGAAAATAATAATAAAATAATTATTATCATGCAATGGCCAAAAATAGAAACACCATCTAAAAATAGACATATTCTGAACTTTAGTTGACAAACTGGTTGAAGCTCTGAGATTCATCGTCATGCTTCCACGACTTCGAAAAGTCATCACATGAGCAAATTGGCGTCCATTTGCTCAAGATACTTCGTTTTTTACTAACTCCCCTACTTTGTAGCCGACAAAGACTGCCGCGACCGCCAACTTCGAGCATCGCTTCCTGATGACCTGATGATGTCAGGATCGACCAGATAATCAACTAAAGTTTTCCATCGAACAAGGAAGAATGGCCGGGAGACACAACCGCAAAATCCATCGCTTGATCCCTTGAAAAATTAGGCGACTTGATTAAATTGCTTTTACGGTTCCGACTTAGCTATTTTCCTAAACCGCCATCCTCGACACTTCAAACGTCAGCCGACGGCGGAATCCGCGGAACCCCACGATATGAGACTTAAGCTCACTCAAGATGATCGGAGATATTCTATCCGGATGACTCACACGACAGCCTAAAAGTCGTGTTAAGGGCCTCAAAAAGAAAAAGCTACCGCTCAAGGTTGCACTTTGGACATTTCAACGAAAATCAAACGTCGCCAAAACACCCTACTTTGACAGCTGATAACTAGAGCTGGGATGACCCGATTCTGGCATTATCTGTTTTAACGGACAGCCAGGAGGGACCTCAAGAGAAGTCACTGGAGGTAACGAGGTAAGAAAACTGCTTCTAAGACCTCAAATTCTCCAGTGCGTATTTTTAATATGTTTACCGCTCCCAAACTTAGCCATTTTCTGGACGTTTTCGGACATCTTTACCTTGTAATATGACACCAAAGACCTCGCACGCACGAGCGACTGCCAAATGCTGAAGGCTGACGGCTATGCTCGTTGGAAAGATAAATTGATTACGCTCAATAGTCGTGAAGACTTCAACGCGAACGCTCATCCGACACCGGGTTGTGGGCTTCAAGACCATGAAAAATGCAATCGAAAACCATTTGTTGGTTCCTAAAATTACGCGTTTAGTAGAATCTACCCACCACCAGAACGCTTCTGACGACAAGCCGAATGATGCGCCATGGAAAGCTGGTCTAGTATACCACCGATGTCGGAAGACTCCTCGGGTCAGCAAATTCGCATCCGGAGGGTCCTTTAGGCCACCGCTTGTACTCTTGCACCGCATAAACGAGAAGGCTCGGAAATGAAAAACTCCATTTTTAGGGTCGTTTGGACGCATCGGCCAACTCGAGAGCTCGATGATCAGCGCTTGATATCTCGGCTTCGGATAAGCGTAATTAGCCGGCAACAAATTGATCGCGAACCGCTTTGAAACCGACAAGTTTTTACCCCGTTTTGAAATGGGCTCAAGTTAGAGGCGCTGCCCGAAAAGAGCAAAAATTTCCATCTCCTAAAATTTAGGATTTCACCTTCGCCGTGGAATAATCGAGCCGCGGAGTCTTTAACGCCGAATAGCTCGACGGATAGCCAGGCTGATTCTGAAGAGATTGACTGGATGCTTGAGCACTTCAGACAAGATCTTGACCTCCAAAAAACTGGGCGCCCCTGAGCTATACTTGCACTTTGAGGCTTTTCCTCTAAAAAAAATCTCCATGATTTGATCTTTAAAAACTCTGTCTCGATCATTGAAATGACCGTCTGCAATATGAAATGCCGTCGTAAGATGCTCCTCCATCGTGAAAATCTTCATTTTGAGTCTCTGCTTCGGGTTTGACCAATATAACTGACTTTGACTGACAAATTATTGACAAAACTCCATACTGACATTGCCCAAAACTGCGTTTCTTTACATCAAATTAGCAAGATTTAATTTTAAATGCAAAATGCCTTAATGAAGCAAAAATTTGGTTTGGGTACAACAGCACTAGTCTACAAAACCCAGATCTCAGTTTTTTGGCCCTAAATTTGAGAAAAATTTCTATTTATAGAAACTTTCTAAAAATATAACTTTTTTTTTGGGATTTTTTGTGTTTCTTCTCAAACGGATGCTGGCAAAATTTTCTAAAAATAGAAAGTTTGGCTTCCAGGGCTCAAATTGATTTTGATTGGCTTAAAATACTTCCTCATCAAGCCGGTCCAGTCAAAATAGTCAAAAGATCAGTTTTGTCCTAGTGGGTCTATTCTGCTTTTTTAGAAGCTTTTTCAGGAGCTCCAAGGTCATTAATGGAGGTCGCTCAACTCCCAAGTGTTAGATTCAGAGTCTCAGGTACTGCACAGATCAAGAAACTGCAATAGATGATCGAGAAACCGAGAACGAAGGAGGGATGCTATGAATTCATGAAAATTGCAAAATTTTGACTAAGTTTGGAGAGTTTAGGCGCCCCAACTCAGTTTAGGTGCTTAGGATTGTGTGCCTTAGTCATTTTTCCATCCCGACAGTCGAAGCATGAAGTGGTGAACGAGGAACGAGGGAGAAAGTGAAAAACGCGAAATAAAAACTATCTTTGGAGACTATGGGCGCCCCATCTAGCCAAGGGTGCCCATGATTTCAAGGTATCAGATAAAGGAGTTAAGGTTTTTGCATTCAAGATTTTTTGTTCACAATTCTTTTGGCTTCGCAACAAATCCAACAATAGGTTCATCAGATCAACTAGTCAGCGAGAATCTTAGATCGATTGGAAGAGTCTTGACGAAGTGGCAAACTGCAAACCATGAAAATATCAAAAAATAAACTAAGTCTGGAAACTCTGGGCGCCCCAGGTAGCCAGGGGTGCCCAGCCTTTTGGAGGACCTAATGCAGAGGTTAGGGTTTGCAAAATTATTCATTGTCTTCAGAATCCTGTTAGCTATCCAATGTATATCTCAATCTGATCGTCGGATTCGTCTGTCACCAATAATTGCAAATCAAACAGAGGACAAAGAATGGAAGATCAAAGTCTAAAGGTTGAAAATCAAGAAAAAATCTAACTCTGGTGATCATGGGCGCCCTAGGTAGCCAAGGGCGCCCAAGCTTTTGGTCCCCAAAATTCAACTTTCAGGAAATATTACTTCCAGAAAACCCCCCTCAGAATTGATCAGGCTATCCGATGAGTCCAACCATCAATTCATTGGACCTCCTAATCATCTAGAAACGAGAATTCATCTAAAGATCAGAGAAAACACAAAAATTGAAGAAAGTCAAAAAATGGCTAACACTGGTGATCTAGCTGGGGCGCCCAACATTTTGAGGGATGAAAAGATGTTTTTTATCAAAATTTCCCTCCAGGACAATCTCGTCAGATTTGATCCAGCTCCGCAATGAGATTATTAGCCAGTTCACGAGATCAATCTGACGTTTGGAAATCAAGATCAAATTGGGGTCAAAACTCAAGCAAAAGTTGAAATTGCAAGAAATTGGCTAAGTCTGCTAGCCAAAGGTGTCCAAAGTTTCATGCCTTAGTCAATTTTTCCAATATTTTATCTTTCAACATCAAAAAGTGTCCAAATTCGATGCACCTGCTTTGGATTAGCTTCAAGAAGTTTGAAAGTTGGAGAATAAAACAATTTTCAACCTAAAAACTTATTTAAGATGGCTTTGTGCATTCATTCTTCACAATTTTTGCAGGTGGCGCCCAAGGCAAGAGAGGAGAAACATAAACTTTTTCTTCATCAAAGATTTGAAGGCTAAAACTTGGTGATTTTTCAGAGTTCATATTTTCTTGATCAGCTCCACACAAAGGCTTCTTTTTTCATGCTTTATTTTTCCAGAGCATCAATTTTCAGAAGAAGGGGGTCATCTTTTTCAATTTTCAGCAATTTGGGTCAGCTTGGTTCATGATTCTGAACAACTTCGAATTTTTTTTCAACTTTCAAGAACTTGCTTTTTTCATGCATGTCCAAGAAATCTTCAGTATTTTCAAAATCTGATCAACTAGGTTCATACAAAACGTGATTTTGCACAAAACCCAGCTCTCAACTTTTTTTAGAAAAAAATAAAAAATTAGGGTTTTTGCTTTTTCAACCAGCCATCAACAATTTTCAAAAAAGAATGATCTGGGTCTTTTTGCAACGAGATTCTCTACAAAATCCATATCTCATAGTACTTTTGAAAAATCTGCTTGTTTGAAGAAGAAAAATCAGCAAGCTAAATTTAGGGTTTGTGCAAAAATTGTCCGAGCATAGTCAAGTTTATAGTCAATCTTCAAGTTGTCCAGTATGGAGTACTCTCCCATCGAATTCAAGACCAAATCAGTGCTGTATCATGGTTTCATCAAAACTTGTGAAACTGATTTGCATCATATAAAACCAGTGTTCAATTTGCGTGCTTTGGAATACGTAGGCAATGTTGCAATCAAACACCTTGGTCATTTTGGATTACTTGCAGCAGCATCAATTCCCGTTTCAGTGCAAAGTCTAGAGTTTGTAATTGCTTGTATCAAGCATTATAACCTTGCAACACGAGAAATTCAAGCAGCAGATAGAAGAGTAGTTTGCAACCTAAAGCCGGACATGGTTGAAAAGTGCTTTTCAATACCACCTTGGTTAGAATTTTTTTTCATTTCCATTGAAGAATGTGACCAGGTGTGGCACATGCACAAAGATAAATATCGCAAGAAAATTGCACAAAAATGGATGAAAGAGAAACACAACACTTTGCCAAAGAACATCGGGCGTGGAGAATTCAAGGAGTTTGCAATAATGATTACTTTGCTCAACCGAGTCACTGGTCAAGCAGAAGCTACAAAATTCCAGCCTTGGATGTTCTATATCATGTCTCATATCATGAAGAAAATAGAGCTCTATGACTGGCCAATTTTGATTAGCGATAGTCTTCACCAACAAATAACTGAATATTTCAAAATCCATGAGTTCCACATGATTTCATATCTAGTCTACCTAGTGGCCTTTCAAGGCAAATTCAGAGGATTGAATAGCGTAGGAACTCTGGATGTACAACATGTTTATAATCATTACCCTCAATTGGAGTTTTTAGAGTCAGCTCATCACTACAAAAGAGTAAATGAGGCATTCTTGATGCATACGGTGAGAGACCTAGACAACGAGTTGCATGTACAAATATCATCAATTGCTAGGGCAGCAATGGCAGAGTGGGCTGATTGGTTCATCAGTTTCCTACATTCTCCTACATCAGAGTGTACAACTTCTCAAGTAGTCTAGTCATTTTTCCAAGATATCCTTCAAATGAGGTGGTTTTCATGGAGTTCCTGAGGCATGTGTATGAAGTTCACACTTTCTTGCGGAATCGAAAGAAGGTTGCTTTCACTTTTCCTTTTGAATTGGGAATCTACAGATGTAGATCATTGGCTGATGCTAAGGTGATGGGTGATGAGTTGTCAAAATTTGGTTTCAAGCCATTCAGCGAGAGATGATCATATGATCCTCATGGTGTCTTTGCATCCTGTCTTGGTCAGAATTATGCTCATGTGCCTGCAGTTGAAGATTTATGGACTAATTGCAAAGATGATTTCGAAGTACGGAGACACAGTAATAGCAGGTTCACACTCCACTAGATGAAAGATTGCTTGTCAGAAGATATTGAAGGATTGTCCGATGATGATGGAGAAGTACTTCCTATGTACACATGAAATCAAATTGAGCAGCAACCACTCCCACAAATCAATTGGTCCAACAAAGAGTGCACCTTAGTTGAAGAAAGAACAAGCCGAGTTATTAAGAACAACAAGATTTTCTTAGGCCTCAAGAGGAATCAGAAGCAAGCAGAGCTGCCAATAGTGCAGTCATCTCTTCCTTTTTCTTCTAGGCCACAACCAAGAATGAAGGCTATGAGTCATCCTCCAGAAGGTGTGAAGGGTAGCAGAACAACAAAGAGTGTAAAGAGAAGGTTGGACTTTTCCAATATAGTTCTACAGGAGTAGCCAACAGTCATAGCAGAAGTTCCACCTGAAGAGCTCGCACCACAAGTAAAATTGCCTTTGACACATGATTCTCCACCATTGTCGAGGTCTTCTCCGATCCATATTGATTTAGAAGATGAAGAAGTTGAAGGAGCTGAAGCTGAACCTCCTAGGGAAGTTAGTAGAGACACCTCGTCTTGGCTTGAGAACATTCCGGGAAGGAAGAGGAGGAGGCCTTCATATCAACTAAACTTTGCAGAACTTGACAACATTTAGCAAGATGCACCAATAAAGAAGCCTAAGAAACAAGTTCACATGGAAAGGAATCCAAAAGGTGAAATTATCATTGAGACGGCTACGCCTCCAGAAGATAAAAATATTGATGAAGTAGAGGTTGATGATTTCACGGTTGTCAAGGCTAATCTCGGCAAGAGCACTCAACACACCGATGTAAATTTGTTTGAGGTTGCAGAAGGAAATCTTAAGGATAGAGTGCTTAAAGATGGAGAGGATAAGGCAGCCCTCAAGGCTGAAAATCAGCAATTCAGGCAATATATTTCTAATCTTCTTCACAACACTTCACAAGCTACTGAGTTGCTGCCCTAGATTCTAGAGACACCAGCTGATCAACATTAGTTAAGATAGTTGGTTGTATATGGGAAGCATATGCGGGATTGGATTGAGGAATTCAGAGGCAAAGTTCTTCTTGTAGAGATATATCAGCTAAGGTATAATACCCATGATCTATGCCAAGGAATTTAGGGGTTTGAGCAATGTATAGCAGAGGTGAAACCAATGCATGAAATAATTATTTCAGATTTGAATACTGCATATGATTCAGTGGTTTCAAGAGAACATAAGAGACAAATCCTTCCATGGAAAGAACGTCACCTCTTCAAGGTGAAAACTTATGAGAAAATATCTGAGGAGTTAGCTATATATAGATAGAGAATTGTTGATGTTCTTCAGTTCATAAGTTAATTTGTTTTCGAGATCCCTTGTCAGTATCGTCATAGTGATGGTTCTTTTATTGAACTTGATGAAGTACAAGTAGAGTTCTACAACATTGTTCGTGGTAGTGTTAGCAGTGAACCTGTTGCTAGAAGGATGAGTCAAATTGCAACAATGTCTTTAAGATTCGATAAAGTAGCTGAAGATGTGAAAGATTCTCTAAGTTCAATTGCAGAAGGTGAAGAGATTCTGGAAAAGTGGAATTTTGCTATAGATAGTATTGATGCTCCTGATAGAGATACAGTTTCCAACTTTTTGGCGGATGTGGTTGAGATTTAAAGCAACGGCTTTCTCCTAGCTTTCTTTCCATTCTTATCTCAAGCTTTCTCTCTATTCTTGTCTCATTCTTATTCACTCTTTGAAGGAGAAAAAAAATCAAGATGTAATAGTTGGCACTTTCCCTGATTATATGCTTTCATAGGTTGTTAGATGCTTATCTTGTTTTAGTTTTAGAAATAAAGCTTGCATGTTGGCAAGTCTTAGTTGTAAAAGCAAGGAGATTTTAGGGTTCCCTACTCTGCTTGTGTATAAACAAGGGCAACCTTGCCCATTTTTCTTTAACTTTATTTGTGATAACAAAACGTTGAGCCTACTAGTGCCTTCTAATTGTTATTCACTATATTGTTCACTTAGTGTTAGAGCAAGCTTGCATGTCTCTTTTAGTTGCAAGATATTGTTCAGTTCATGTGTTACTTGTGTCAATGTATTCTGGTTGATTGCTAAACTGTAAGCCTATTATTGCTACAATCCTGCTGTCCCAGAAGTGTAATCTTTGTTACTTGAAATTTGAGGAAAGGAAATCTTATGCCTCATTTGCTTTGATCTATTGTCTTAGGTTTCCATTTTATGTGTTATGCTTATATGAACTCTATTTCAGTTTGTATTGAAAGTACAATAGATGTGCGTTGGAAGAAATTTTGTTTAAGTATTTATGTCAAAGAATCATTCCTTGTTCATTTCTAACTCTCAAGCTTTGAGTTTACTTGAGTAGTTAGAAATGTCATTAGAGTAGGCTTAGTCGTAGTTGAAATTCAAAAGAGAAAATCTCAGCTACGACGCTTGAGTTTTATAACCTTGTGCTCTTAGCTGAACAAAAAGATTGGCAAATTAGTTTTAGTTTACTTTCTTTAAGCAACATCAGCAAAGAGGGAGCTTCCCCTCCTAATTTGAAGAGCAGTTTATCTGTGCATAGCTGTCTGTTTCTAATCCGCATTCCAGAGGTGCGAACTAAAATGCCAACATTGTGGTTGTAGAGTTGATATTTGAATCTGTTAGCATTTCATTTTATTACTATCATAGTTCATGCCATGCAATGAGTTATATTTGACAAAATGAAAATATGTCAAATGTTGAAATTGATTTAAAATCTTGCAAAATCCAGTGTGGGTTATTTCAGTAAATTATTTAGAAGATGAAGACATATCTTTGCTGTCCAAAATTGAACCTAAGAGCTTCAAAGAAGCAGTTGAAGATAAGTATTGGATAGAGGCCATGGAAGAGGAGCTTGATCAAATTGAGAAGAATGAAACTTGAGAATTTGTTCCAAGACCCAAGGATAAGAATGTGATCGGTACTAAATGGGTGTTCAAAAATAAGTTGAATGAAGATGGCCAAGTTGTAAGGAACAATGCAAGACTTGTATGCAAGGGATACACTCAAATTGAGGGTATTGATTTTGAAGAGACTTTTGCTCCAGTTGCTAGGATGGAAGCCATAAGAATGTTCTTGGCTCTTGCTAGTTTTAAAAATTTCAAAGACTATCAAATGGACGTAAAATCAGCCTTTTTGAATGGAAACTTGGAGGAAGAAGTTTGCATTGAACAGCCTGATGGATTTATTATTTTAGAAAATCAGAACTATGTTTGCAAGCTAAGGAAGACACTTTATGGGCTGAAACAAGCCCCTAGAGCTTGGTATGCAAGATTGGACAAATATCTATAGCAACAAGGCTTCAAAAGAGGTATTGCAGACAACAATCTTTGAAGGTGATTACATATTGATTGTTGTTGTTTATGTTGATGATATTATTTTTGGAGGCAACAGTGAAAAGATGTGTCAAGAATTTTCCATTAACATGCAAAAGGAGTTCAAAATGTCTATGCTTGGTGAGTTGTCTTTCTTTCTTGGTTTGGAAATTTTACAATAGATAAAGTAATATTTGTTTCTCAAACCAAGTACATTAAGGAGATGTTGAAGAAATTCAGGATCAAGAATTGCAATCCTGTGAGTACCCCCATGGTTACAGGATGCAAGTTGAGAAAGGATGATGAATCTCCTAAAGCTAATCAAACTTTGTATAGATCTATGATTGGAAGTTTATTGTATGTAACAGCTACATAACCTAATGTTATGCAAGTGGTTGGGTATGTGGCTTGATTTCAGGCTGCACCAAAGGACATACATGTGAATGCTGTAAAAAAGATATTCAAATATCATAAGGGCACTATGGATTTTGGATTGTGGTATCCAAAAGGTGAAAATTTCACCCTCACAACATATACAGATGCAGATTAGGCCAACAGCATTGATGATAGAAAAAGCATGAGTGGAGGTGCATTCTTTCTAGGAGATTAGCTTGTTTCATGGTTGAGTAAGAAACAAGTGTCTATTTCTTTGTCTATAGCTAAAGCAGAATACATTAGAACAGTTTCTTGTTGTACACAGGTTTTATGAATGAAGCAGACTTTGAAGGACATCAAGGTAAAGTATGAACATCCCATCTCTATTTTCTATGACAATACGAGTGCGATTAACATTTCCAAGAATCCAGTCATGCACTCCAAGACAAAGCACATTCCAATTAAGTATCATTTTTTAAGAGAGCAAGTTGTTGATCAACAGGTAAAGTTGGAGTATGTTTCCACTAAAGAACAGATTGCAGATATCTTCACCAAGACACTTCCAAAGGAAACCTTTGAGTACCTAAGGAAGAAGTTGGGAGTGATATCACTCTCCTCCATTCATTGAGAAAAAGTCTAGTTTCAGAGAGAGCTGATTATTGTAATATCATTCAGCTTTGTGAAAAAGAAGTTTCAGAATAGTAAATAATTCCTTTGCCATTGATGTCAAAGGGGGAGAGTTGAAGATAGGGGGAGCAATTTTAGAAAGTTTGAAGTTGCCATTAATGACAAAGGGGGAGATTGTTAGAAAATTGTCATTGATGTCAAAGGAAACGTGGAGCTAGATAATTGCATGCAAAAAGAAAAAGCAAAGCATGCAAAAATGAAAAAGCAGTGCCAAGCATAAAAAAACAAAAAAATAGAGTTAAGTCAAGCATAAGAAAAGGCATGCAAAAAATAAAAAGGATAGCATGCAAAAATTAAAAAGCACCTTATAGGCTTAATTTTATAAAAGGAGATTAATGCCATATTTTTTATATAGAAAAAAAGGTGAGTAAAACAAAAGGAGCAGCACAACAGACAAGAGAAAAAAGGCCGCCATTAGAAGGAGAACAATGGTGTAAAGGGCAGAATTGGACAACAAGATAAGTGCAGAAATAAAGTTCAGTTTTTGAAGAAGCTGATTTAAAGAAGGGGTTTTCTATTATTCGTTTTCCATTAAAAAAATATTATACCTGTTAGTGTGAAGGTTGGTGCCTATCATTTTTGATGTATTGGGTTGGTGCTCATTTTTGTAATTGAAGATTGGTGTCTCCTGTAGGTTGGTGCCTACTTATTAATAAAAACAAATATTTTGCAATGGTTTTTTCTCAAAAGGGTTTTCCACATAAAATTGGTGTTCATTTTGCTTATGGTTCATTTGCACTATCAAGTTTTGTTATTCAGTTTTTTAAAAGTTTATATACTGATTTACCCCCTGCCCTTCCGCCCCCCACCCCCTTCTCAGTATAAGCATGTGCTTTTCAATTTCCATCATAAGGTCTTTCATTCTGAATGACATATGCTTGATGCTAAACAGATTATAATGCTATTTTTCTAATCCTTTGCAAAATGATAACCTAATAAATTCATCCCTACTTTGTCTTTTGTTCCATACTTTTAGTTTAACTTTGATCAATTTGAGTTTGTGAGCAATGCAAAGATTTTTGAACCCGTGATATTAGCAGCTAACCTTATAAAGTCATACTCAAATTTGTCTTTTGTTCCACACATTTAGTTTAACCTTGATCAATTTGAGTTTCTGAGCAATACAAAGATCTTTGAACCTGTGATATGAGTAGCTCACCATTCTTTCATGTTTTTTCAAGGCTTTCATCTTGTAGCCACATTGTCACAAACTCAAATTGTTATCTCCTTGGTTTGGACTCTTAGGTGTTTTCAAGTGAAATTGGCTAATAATCTAAAGATTCTAAACTTACCAATTGCAGTAATTCTAATTCAATCAAGAATTAAGTCTTATTTACTGTTAAGATTCAAGTAAATTTTCTGCTAACAGATACTGGTCCATTATTTTAGCTATAAACTCATCAACACAACCTTTTAGCAATCCAAATTACCAGATTCTGGCAGAACATCCCAACATTTTTTTTTCTCTTGAATATTGTTTTACAAATATTTTGCTCCTATGAGCATCCATGTGAGATGAATACAAGATCTTGCAAGCACTTAAGAGAAAAATACAAGCTCCTTATAAGTGCACACACTAGAAATCACCTATGGAAGACCAAGAGTCACCACTTAAAATTCCACTTTATTTAGAAACCATGTCTACATTAGTAGCCAACTATGGAAGACTAAGAGTAACCACTTAGAATTCCACATTAGATGTCCCTATGGTGATTTGAACTTGGGTTTCCGCAATGAAAATCCAATGTTTTAATCAATTTAGCTCAAACCCTCGGACATAACATCCCAACTTTTAGAATCTGTTATGAGTACATAAAAATATGCTGTTGAATGTGAGTAAATAATCTCACCTTTTGACTTTTCAGAATTATACACCAGTCTATCAAATTCTCTACCTATAATTCTCTTGTTCTTCTTATATATTCATTGAAGGCCCTTAGAGAATCCCACCACATCTACCTTGCATCTCTGAAATTCGGGTGTGGATGTTGGTTAGAATCATCAAATGTGATTGAAATCCAATTGGGAGAGCAAACAAGCACAAATGCGGAAGCCTGCTTAATGTCCCATAGGGAGGGTGCTAATACCCCCGGAAGAACCATTCAAAATTTTGAATCACAAGATCCAAAATTACAACTGCAAATTTTATTAGCAAGTCCTCTGAAAGCCTCAATAGAGATTTTAGTATCCTTTAGTAACACTATGTCAGGCTTCATGTTGATTTTTCATTTCTTTAGTGGTTGCTATTTGTCAAGTTGCAATTCAGTCTCCTAACATTCTATGAGATAATTAATATGATAGGGTCTTGTCTCTTGCTCCATGTAGCAGGCTTTAGACCTACCTTTTGTGGTATTCTCCTCCAATCGTTCTGCCTTGTTGTAGCATGTTTGCTATTACCTTAATGGAGCATATCCTTGAATGGTTTTTGAATCCCCTTGACTTAAAGTTTGGTGGCTTACCTCTCTTCCTGTTTCCACTTCTAATATTTTTCTTCTTCACCTCAGATTGGGAGAGCTTTTCCAAGTCAGTGTCATTGATTTATTCAATCAGGTCATCTGGATGAGATTCAGACTCATCACTGTTATCCTCTGAATCCAAATCCTCTCTTAGATCTGCATTTGGTGGCAGCCAATCTATTTGTCTCCAATTCCTTATTTTAGTACCAGAGTGTAATGTCCCCTTTTTTAGCGAGCATCAAAGTTTGGTGGTTTTGCCTATCATTGGGTCCTCGTAGGCTAATCAAGGTGATTAGAGGGCCCAGAGTGGAGTTAGCTAGCTCCTCAGTTGGCAGTTGGCTGTGTTTTCATCTCCAGATCCTTAGCTTGTTCAGAGGTGATGTAATTCGAGGTTTTTTGGCTCCGTTTGTATATACTTACTATTTATAGTAAGTTAGTGAATTGATAGGGGGCCAGCCTTACTATTTCTAGTAAGGCACCCAGATGGGTGGAGCAGTGGGTTAGCCTATGGTGTTAGCAGAATTGATAAATGGCGTTTATTAATGGAGTTATAATATTATAATTATTATTAAAGTTATGCTTTAATAATACTTAATTGTAAAGTGCATATTTTAATGACTTATATTGACTTTATAATAAAGGTGCATTTAATGTTATAAAGTCAAGTCATTATAACTTTATGATGGGCGCCCATTTTGAGGATTTAATTAGAAAGTGACGAAGGCATATTTTAATATATTTTAAAGATTTAAAGGGCCTCATATGAAATTGACCTCTTGAGGAGAAGTATGTAAAGGCACTTTTGAAGGCATTTCAACTCATTCATGATTATTCTCTCAACTTTGGCTTGTGCTTGAATTGGAGGTGGAAACTAGGGTTTTCAGCTGCAACGATCATGGAGAGCGTAGCTTCTTCTTGAATCGAGCTTTCCGAGGGTGTGAAAGATCATTCAAGGTTTGCTAATTGGTGGCTTCACACGGAAGTCACATCTGTGCTTCATTGGAGAAGAATTTCAAAAGTTTTTAAGGGTTTGAAGATCAATCATTTGCAGATCAGAAGTAATTGAAGATTAATATTGTAGAATATTATTTTCACAGGTCATGAAGAATTTCCAGATTTGAAAATATAATTGATCAATTGTATACAAAGGGTTTTGATGCCTTTGTCAAGAGGTTGATATTTTATTTCAGCTGTGAGAGTTTGCTGGATAGGTTGGACGTCAATACCTGCTATTGGTGTGTCGTGGTGGTCATATGCTAAGCCGTGGGAAGCATTTTAAGCCTGCTGTGTATTGCTGTGCTAAGTAGGAGGCATTTCTGGGGGTCATGAGACTGATTCACAGCCTTGGTATTCATTTCTAAGCGCTGCTGTTTATGTACAGCTATTGGGCGTGGGTTGTTTGGTCATCATTCTTGTTGCTGGGTGCATTCTTTTGCTGCTACCAGGGCGTCATCAGTTGCTACTATCAATTCTGATTGCTGTGGTCTCAGGAACACAACAGGAGACCATAATGGGTATTTTATATTGTTTCCTGTGTATCTATATATCTGATATAACATCAGAAATTGCTGCTGTATGTAACAGGGTATTATATGTTAGAATGTTGTCTCTTGTAATGCTCAGAACTGTTTTCTGATTATCATAAGTGTATATGTTTGATGGTATAAATGTGAAGATGAATACTGTTTATCCAGCCATGATTTGCAGTTACGAATTTCATATGTTTATATGATGTAATGGCTGTATGCAATTATTAACTCATTGGTACCTGTCGAGTGATGCATATGATGAAATAATATATAAGAAATTCTATGCAAAAGTATTTGTAAGCAAACCAAATATGCAAGCAAACAAACTGTTTGACAAAATGTACCATATGCTAAACTGAATAATCAACTGAAATTGCAAAAAAGATTGTTCTATTTTGGGGTGGGACACTTCATAGAGCCTTTTGGTCTGTCATGAATTCTCCTTGACCATTGATTGAGGATAAGGCATTATAGGCAAGCAAATCACTTCTGGAATCTGAATTTTGTCGTTTCTTCCCCATGTCATGTGGATTGGTTTCAGGAACTTTATCTTGTAACCTATCCAAAACAGAATTTTCCATTTAAGCTTTGAGAGAAGCTTCTGTTTTTATGTTCTTCAGAGCCCACAGTCACCTGGGGACCTGGAGTATGGGTGCTTGTATGGGGATTCCATTCAAATCAGGGTATGGAAGTAATCAGTAAGGATATGGCTATATTTAATACTATGAATAACTAGTTGCCAGAAGATGTAGGTACAGCGAGGAGGATGCGGATGCAGTCCTTGCCCATCCACTGGAGTTCCCTGCTGACCATGCCAAAGCTTCAGACGAATTATTTTTGGTGCTGTGCATGCTGTTTTGCTTTGTTGTCCATTCTCGGTGATTGGTTGCCTTTTTTAGCTTGTCTATGATCTTTGAGTCCCTTTCATCTTAGTTCTAGGACAGTTCTATCCGAGATGTCTATGATCATGAAAAAGCTGACACTGGAATCAAATATTTTTGTACTCCGGTTCTTGAGTCTGTTCACTTGTCTCTGACTTTAAATGTATCAATTTTGGGAGAGAATAACACAGATCAAATGTAACACACATACAGTGATATACAGAGAAGCGAATAATTAGGGTGGCTTTACAGGCACACAAATATTCCCCAATAGAATTGCCCAAATTATAAAAAGCATGGTGTTCCCAGAAGTCCAGTGGGAGGCCAAATAATCTGATCCATGGAGAGAGCCACTTGTGTTATTTTCAGGGATTAAATCCCTCATCTCAGAAGTGCATACATAAGTTTGCTCTACCCATAAATGTGGGGCTTCCCATCAATGCCTCATCCGCAAGAAAATGTTCTATGTTGGGCAGAAATTGTACTTGCTCCTTTGTCATGATCTTCCATTTTGTGGCTTGGCCACTTCTGAATGCCTGCTCATGTTTGGCAGGAGCTAATGAATTTGCATGCTATAGCTGTTTTGCTTGAGAATGATGACTTCTGGATTGAGCTCTTCATCCTTCAATGTGATCTCTGGAGTATCCTTGGCTGCTGGAAAATTTACTGTTGTGAATAATTAGGCGGAGGCTTTCTTCAGGTTTGAACCAAGATCCCTGTTCTGTATATCCTAGACATTGCTCATGTTCTATTCCTCTTGCTATTGTCCTCCAAATTTGATTATTTTTAATTTCTATATCCAAATTTTGTGTGTATTTTATTTTTAATGTATCTTCGAACTTATAGTAGACCTACTGCGCTCAATACCTGCTCCTGCATCCAGAAACCCTGGTTAACTTTTGATAATATACATTTGAAGGGATCTCTAATTTTATATTCACCTTTTTGTTCCTTTGTATTTTCTTAGTCAATATTCCATAATAATAAAAAACTAGTTTTGGAAAAGCTTAATGGAGACAATGGTTTATAACAGTACACCTTTGCATCCCCAGGGTCAGTGGATGCATTTTGTGTGCTCCCCACATTTCAAGGATGCTGTTCCTGTGTCCCTCAAATTCTAGGATGCATTTCATGTGCTCTGCCCAAATTTTGAGGATTTGAGAAACATACTGTGAACAGAATATAGAGGATGGCCTGGGGACTGCTGGGGGACATCTGTCTCCTGCCTGGGATTTCTGGGGAACTTGTGTTGCAACGGGTACTTTCAGACATTGCATGAAAGTTGAAAGTTGAAACAGCATAACACTTGCCATTGGTATTGATACTTGAACCTAAATGGAAGTTGAAGCCACTATACCACCTAAGTCAGCATTCTCTGTACTCAATTATTTGATAAGCAAACTGTTTTAATATTCGATACATGCCGACCTAAATGGGAAATGGTCCATGGACTTCTGCATGGCATGCTTATACATGAACGGAAGTTGGCTCAAAGATTCATCCATTGCTTCTGCCAAAGGGTACACTCTCACAGAATGAAAGAATACAAGAATTAACTTTTTCATGTTCTTGCATTGATATTGAAATTTGAACCTGTATGCAAGCAGAAGCCACTACTGCCGAAGTTAGCATTCTCTGTAGTCAACCATTTGATAAAAAATGTTTGAACATTCAACACATGCTCACCAGAATAGGAGATGGGCCATGAGTCTCTATACAACATACTTATACGTTTGGACAGAAGTTTGTTCAAAAGACTTGGCCTCACCCTTGCTGCCATGAAGAAACTCAGCAGAAAGCACTATTGAGGAGGAAAACAGTATGGAGACAGAAAAAGAGGAAAAGAGCCACAATGCATGAAGGCATCAGGTGGTAGCCATGCTTGTAAGGAAAAAGCCTAAGCATAATGCCATCTCCTAGACTGTGCTTTACTTTTACCTATTTTAATAGAAGCCTTTTCTTTTTATTAGTCATTTGATTTATAGCTTTTGAACAATGGGTACCAAGATTGCCGGTATAAGGATGAAGCTGGGAAGTGGTTTGTTTAGTTTCCTCTTACAACTTTCTTTGATCCACATCAAAGTCCAGGACACTTGAGGTCGGAAATGATTTTGAATCTCGATTACTTGGTTTTTTGCCCCTTAGCTTGTGTGTGTACGGCATTTTCTGAATATCAATAGATTAGAGTGCATATAATGAATGTAATTATATGCTGTGCATTTCATGCACAGAGTTTTACAGTGGGAATGGATGATGATTTTAGATGAGGGACATGCCCTCAACACGGCAAGCCTTTTTTTCCTATGGTGACCCCAAATTCCTTCTATATGGAGGGCAATTGTATCGAATCATATGAAGATTCTCTTAGAAAGTGTTGAAAATATCTTTTGCTAAACAGGTTTGACAGTCATTTGGTAGATGATGTATTTAGAATATTCTGTGTACTCCTGGTTCATGATTGGATACATCTCAGATATAGGAAGCTTACACTTTTATATCTTTCCACCTTGCAGGTCTGATCAGGCTTGTGGATTATCTTAGTCAGCCCTCTCTATTTGGAAGAGACCAAACCCTACAAATAGTTGTAGACTCTGGTACAGGAACAACGGCTGTTGGATTGGCTTTAGGAGCTTTATTATTAGGGTAAGCAAAAAATAATATTGGATGTTCTTCAGCCTGTTTTTATCTCTTTAATGTAAATAAGTTAGTGTGGACAAAATTGCAATAGCTTATAGGAGCATGTCTTATGTGTTTCACTTGACATTCATGTTTCATCATATTTGTTGCTGCTTGTGCAATAGTTTGTTATTAATATTGACAAATCCAAAATAAAACTTGAGGTTCTTTTCCCTTTTGAGTTCTAAGTTTTATTATTATTGGACAAGTTATAATCATTGTTTTTGGTTTATCTTTGAGATTGCCCTGGAAGGTTACTGGGATAATGCTAGCTGATACTGTTGAAGGATATGAAAAACACAAAGTTCGCCTACTCACCGACTTCAAAAAGCTTATAATGGGGGACTGCCTATTTCCCTTTGATGAAAAATCTGCTGATCTTGTTCACTGGATAGAACGACACATGCCAAGGAAGTAAGCAATCTTTCTTTGTTCAGAAAAGGAGTCCCAGTAAATTTTAGATCCCCTTTGGACAAAGGAAACATATAGAAATTTTAAATTCAATGTAGATTCCTCTTCACTTAAGATGTGACTAGCCCTACCCATGGGCATCACATATCAAAGCGTAAGTTTGCTTCTGTGGCTTTTCTTTCATTAGTGACTGCATATGTGTAAGGCTAAGCACTATCTGAGACAGTTCTCCGAGGCTAGAATACTCATAGCCATATTACATTCATGCTTTTGCTGCAACTTTTTCTGTGTTTTTCAAATCACTCACTGGTGGTTTTTTCTCCTTAAAATTCTATTTTTATTGCTTGCTCTTTGCAGATTTGGTAGGGTATTTAAAGGAGAATTGGAACTATGCAGAGAGATTGCTCAGCAGACAGGTATTTTGGTGGACCCAGTGTACACCCTTTCTAGCTGGGAACATGCATCACTTACCTGTCAAAAATGTAGAGATAGCAATGATATTGTTGTAATGCTTCACACTGGGGGTACGTTAGGATTGTTTGGATTAGCTCAAAGGTACAAGTCATACTTTCCTCTATCTCAAGAAAGCATTGTCAAGCCTGCTTTATCTGTGTGAATTGAAGAGAGTTTAACTTGCCTTTGGTCATGCAACTCACCCCCATTTCCATTTTACGAATTCAGATATCATTAGAGTTTAAGCCCTTGAGTTCTGTGACAAGCTAGAAAATATTTAGTGGAGCAAGGAAACTATATGTTTAACAAACGTTGCATATTTGATAACATTGATCCCAAGGAAAATAGTAAAATCATAATGAAAAAGATAATATTCTTGTATGTTTTCATGCAAGTTATGAATGATGCATAGGTTATGAGATTCATAACAGAATGCATGCAAGTTGGATACAAGGTAAAGGTAGATAACCAGGAAATATACCCTGGTCATTTTTAGTCAGAATCTAGTGACCAAAGATTCACATTAGACTAGATCTAATTTGTCACCGGTTTTAGAAGGATATGGAAACATAGCTATATTCTGTTCATAGCAATTAAGGTAATACATTTGATAGCATTTGGACATTCAAAATTATTAAATGGTCTGCCAGATTTTGAGGATGAAGTTGTGAGATTCCAAAAAAATTAATTTGTCAAAGATTCAAAAGTGAAAAATATGAGGTCAAATACATTTGATAGCATTTGAACATTCAAAATTGTTAAATGATATGCCAGATTTTGAGGCAACAAAAGAGGGAGTTGTGAGATTCCAAAACAAATAATCCGTATCAAAATTGGAAACACGAGGCATTTGTTAAGTGTTTCTGCATTTGAACAGCTTTTGACAATGCCTTTTTTTTTGGCAAAATTTCCATAAGGGTTTCTTCCACAGAGGTTCGCAGTGTGGACTTACAACACTCTAGCCAAGTTCTTGAGAGATTGTAACTTTCCTCTTTTGGAGTGTTGTATTTAACCTATGTTCCCCGGTGTTTCGGGGACGTGGACGGGGGGACTGTAACACCCCGACCCTTTGGTAAAGTAAAATTTCCATAATTTACATCCTAAAAGTAAGTAAACGTGTTAACATGTCATTGCAATAAAATTTTTCCTTTTCTTTATTGATAAAACATGAACAAGTCGCCATATTAATTTACAATAGAGATTCCATTTCTATATAAATTCACAAGTACATGAAACAAGAATACATACCTTAACTAACATAGCTCCAATGAGCTTTAGAACAAATAGTAGTAAGAAGGTCTAGGAATTCGTCCTTTCAAATCTTGGTACATCGACCGCTAGTTGTGGAGGAGAAACATCACTCGGGCGCTTTTCTGCCAACCACGGACTTATAATGCGGTCCCCCGCACACCTATCATTAGATAGATGGCCCTCCCTTCGAAGAAGAGATTGGTAGGGTATCCTTTAGTGATTACCAACTGAGCATAGTGTTGTATCCTACACAACTAGAACCTTGCTATTTCACAATCTCGAACTAGTACAAGGATCACAATGAACTGACAGTGTAGTCTCAACTATCTCACACCTAAGTGGATGTCGTACATTTCACTACTTTGGCCAAAGTATTATTATTCAGTACTTCGAATGAAGGTCATCTATCATAAACACTATTTAGGGCTGATTTGTTTTAAGGCTTTCTTACACTATGCGTAGGTTTGTCCTTCACTGGGTAGTACGTACCCTAGACATCCTATATCATGCTAATCTACTAGAAATGAAATAGCATAACAAGTAAACCAAAATCCTCTCCTATTCTAGAAATCATTATCCTAGGAGTTTCACGAGCTCAACTAAGTTAACCTAATAACTTAAGCTGTGGATTATTACTTGACCACTATCTTCATTTCGTTCCTAGTATTTAATATCTACTTCAAACATATTCTCTTTATATGGAGATCATACAAGTAATGCATTTCACTCAAATACGCAAACTTATCCTTTATACAGTTTGCTTTCTAAATGCAACTAATAACTCATTTTCTCCTTTTCATGAATATGCAGTTAAACAAATGACTTCTTGCCAATGCACAAATAGTATTCACAGAGATCATAACTTTCTAGTATTCAATATTTGAAAGAATAATGAAAGAATAACTCATGCTTGATTTAGTGTCCTTTCAAAGATGACGTTTTAGCAGTTTTGGTTGCCTGGCAATTCCTTCTCTAGTTGCAGACTTTCCTTCTCAGACTTACTTTCAAATGCCTCTTCTCACTCAGATTATATAGTCACTTAGAAATTGATACTCTCAACTTTTAGAAATAATGACTGCCCTCAGTAAAATGAATGAACTCAGAAATGGGAATACTCTCAGTGATAGCAATGCTCGCAGGAAATATGAATACTCTCAGTAAATGGAAATGCTCACAGCAATATGATAGCTCTTAGAAAATAGAAATGCTCACAACAATATGGTTGCTCTCAGAAAATAGAAATACTCAGCAATATGGTTGATCTTAGGAAATATGAATATTCAAAAAATATGAAATTCTCAGCAATAGAAATGCACTCAGAAATTATGAATAAACTCTCATCAATAGAAATGCACTAATTTTTTTTGAATAAACTCTCAGCAATAGAACAAGTTCGAATTCCCAGAAGTAGTGAAGAAGAATGGCCAGGGTGACTTTATATAGAGCCGCTTGCACAACAAAATCATCTTTTCCAGGCATGTAAACTGCCAGAACTGATGTTTGAACAATTCCATTGTGAAATGTGGCGAATTCTTGAGGTGAATCGACCTCCTTCAATGACAACAAACAAAGAAAGATTCAAACTTGCACATGGTGATTTTAGATTGATTGACACCTCCCAGGTGTCCTTTGATTTCATGCCATTTCCAAATTTTCTGTTTAGTGATTCATTTGTGATGAATAAATCAAGGTTCCATTCTTGCCATTGTGCCAAATTTCGTGGCAGGGAAGACACATCTGCCTGCGTATTAATTCCTATGGAGAGTCCTGAAAATGGAGTTCGCCATTCTTCCGTGTGCGACTCTCTTTCTCAACGCAACATTTATTTTTCTTTATTTTTCAAATGTTTAATAAAGTTTCCAAATGAAATACTTCCTCCTTCAAAGTTTTTGGCGTGAGTTACTTCACAAATGCGTTGCGTACAAAGTGATTAATATTTCCCCAATGATATAAATCGATTTCCATAGTTAAACTTCATTATCCCATCAATCGGTTTATTTATGGACTTTATGAGTTTAAAATAAAGTCTTCATCATACTATATCGATTCCCACTTTATTTCAAGTTAAATAATATATATATATATATATATATATATATATATTATTATAGTTTTATTTTACTTTAATATATATTTTGGTAAAACTATATATATATATATACACACACACACATTTACACAATTATTTTGGTAAATAAGTATATTGCGAGCCAGTTAGCATACTTTCAATACACATATCTATGTATATGTGTATATACACGTATATGTAAATTCCAAGGCAATATTAAAATAATATTATAATATCCATAGATAATAGGTAGCGTGTGTATGTACATGTATATCCTTGTATATTCCACAGTGTACATACTATATACATGTATACACTTACCCACTCAGCCTATTCACTTAAATTCATTCACGTTTCCCACACAATGATCATAGCACAATATGTCAGATAGATAAATAGACATCACTCACAAAGCACAAAGAAGTAAACAAGACTCCTAAGCCTATGGATGACTTATCAAGACCAACTTAATTGACTTGGTTCCTCCAAACCTATAATGATGTGTGTATGCTCAATTGGTTCTCGTTACTGTTTACTTGACCAAGCTCCTCCCCGAGTGATATTTCTCCTCTGCCTAGAGGAATGGTCCTCTTACTTGCACACCATGACACGACAACGGGAGTCATATGCTCACAACAAAGCAGTATACATGAAACATCTCAAAAGTTAGAATAAACATTATTCAATAACTTGCATGCAACATTCATCAAGAATTACATCAATAGAAGTCTCAGTCAATTAAGACAATCATTTAAATATAACACATTCATATTGATAACAAGAACATGTTTTATTCCTCTGAATGATTCAATCATTACAATCATTTGCCCTATGCAATAGTGGCTATACAATCGGGATGTAACAGGAACGACAAGGGACGAGTTTCGGGGATGGCAGTCCAAGGGCAGATTTTTGGGGACGGCGGGGGGGACAACGATATAGGAATTTTTTCAATATATATATATATATATATTTTGGGGACTAGACAACCATATAGAATTTTCTCAATATATATATATATATATATATATATATATATATATATATATATATATATATATATATATATATATATATATATATATATATGTATGAATTTTTCAAAATATATTCTATAGAGAGAGCAATTTGAAATATCAAATATGTGCAACAATATCAATATGACAATATGTGCATAGATAAAGAGTATAACAACAATATAACTGCAATATAAAGATAAAGGTAAACACTAACAACAATGCCAATAACTTAACTATTAAATATAAAAGCAAAGTAAAAAAAAATTGTATAAAACTTAAAAGTTAAAAGTCTTCATTTCAAGTTTAGGTTGAACGACTAAAGTAAATATAATAATATTTTATTATTTAGTCAATGCCATTCGAATGGGGATTAAACATTTTTATCAAATATAATGAAATATTTAATATTTCGTTATAAAACATTTAATATTTATCAAGCAATTTTTATTTAATTTGACAATAAAATTAAATAGTTTGTTTAAAAATTAAATATTTTATCAAATATAATGAAACATTTAATATTTATCAAGCAATTTTTATTTAATTCTAATAATAAAATTAAATAGTTTGTTTTAAAAATCCAAATGTTTTATCAAATATAATGAAATATTTAATATTTAATACTCTATCACAATTTTATTTATCTCGACAATAAAATTAAATAGTTTGTTTAAAATTAAATATTTTAACACTCAAATATAATGAAATATTTAATATTTACTGCCACCCTTTATTTAACTCTTTTTCAAAAAATCCAAGACATTTTTTATTTGATCAGTTGGGGATGCTTGGGCATCCCATATAGTTAAATTCTAGCCGCCCCTTATCGCTTCTGTGGACTTCAGTGTCCCTTTTTATTTTCCAGCCGTGCCCTTTTTTGGGGGTGCATTTCCTATTGTTTTCCAATTTTTGAAAATCGTGGGGGATGTCCCCTATCCCCAAAACGCCATAGGGGACAGGGACGTGGGGTTGAGAGGGGGAGGACGCGTCCCCATGTAACACAATATTTAACAGACTATGAACATGGACATCATTGAAATAAGTATAGCAAGCAATCTTGCTAGCAGTTTTTACATTAAAATTGGGTATTATTGGTGGTAGTAGTTCATTGAAATTGGGTATCATTGTTGAATCATATAATTCATTTATTGAGGCTTTCCAGACATAAAATTGTAGTGGTGACTTAGTGAGATTTTGTTGCTTGAAGAATTCACCAAGTAATCAACCACATTTGTAAGCGTGTTGAAAAAACAAAGAAAAGAAACCAACTTCAAAAACCATATTAAACATAAGCATAATAACAATGTGCAAAGTCAAATAAAATATCCTTGGGTTTCTAGACCAATCATAATTAGAGGATTATTAGGATCAACTTGTTCATAGCTGGTTAACTGATACTTGAATGCAACCAAAGTTATTTGGTAATAAAACATGCCCTTTACTTCAGTGGGCGTTGGAGAAAGTTAGGCTAGATTACAAATGATTCCTCTTGCTATGCAATTTTTGATTGATGTTGGACTAATTGCTGCACCTTTGGGAATCAATCTTGTGGAATAACCGCCACCATAGAAACTTGCTACTAACCATCCACTCGAGGTGAAGTTGTCAGGTTTGAGAGTTTAATAACACTTGTGGGTTTTGGCATAATGGAAAAGCTTCATGTGGTAGTAGAGAAATTAGCTGTTTATGTTTTATTGTGGTGTAGGTTACACATTTGAGATCTCTCTAACAATTGATCATGTCAAATACTAATTCTTTTTCCATTCCAAAATTTAATGGAAATAATTGATCATTGGAGCATCAAGATGACTCTTTTGATAGGAAAAGACTAATGGGAGATTGTAAAGATTAGTTATAAAGAACCAATTGATTGGGCCATTGTTCTAGCTAATGATAGAGCAACTAAGGGGGCCAAGAAGAATACTCAAAACATTATTTCATATTTAGACAACTCTAGATAAGATCTTATTTTTGAGAGTTGCAAGTTTAAAGACAAGATGGATACCTAGAAGACACTACAAAAAGCTTATGGATGCAATAATCAAGTCAAAGTAGTAAAGTTGTAGACTCTAAAAGGACGATATACAAAATTGAAGATGTAAGAAATTGAAACTATAGTGATTATTGCATAAGAGTAAAGGACTT
>VDFB02293947.1:0-24531 GCA_007258455.2 Sequoia sempervirens | reverse complement strand
ATTCAGTAGTGCAAAACTTGAATGCCTCATGACTAAGCGCATATGTGCTAGGACTGCCAAGGTCATTCAACTATATTATTTAAATATATACGTTGTGCTTTAATGAGATTTGTATCCCTTACAATTAGCAGGACAGCTACAAAATCTTTGTTCATACATTTTGGAAACAATTGTTTTCCAATTAGATAAAATTTGTGATTTATATTTGTGCAAGTAGTGATATTTATCATATTTAAACATAATCTGTGAGTAAATGATGAAGGTAAAAATGTACTTAAATAATAAGTCTTCTCCAGCTTCGTGCATATATCTTCTACATGTTAAGCCAGAGAAAAGATATGGACTAATGTCAAATTAGCTAGGGAATTGGTTTATTTGGCACCTTTTGGCATTTGTGACCTCTTAAGGAATATTTCAATTCAACTTAGTCTGTTTACCATTTTTATGTTGCTCTCTATGTCCTTCACAAATGCAAGGGCTATATGTTTTGTTTGGTTGAAACATCCACATATGCCCACATTGTATCAGGAAAAACAGTAAACAACAAATTCCTTTACTTCATTAGGTAGAGAAAATATAAGAGCATTATTTGGTTACAGAAAAGTTCAGTTTCTAGATCGCTCTCTTTGTTTCAACTGCAGTAGTTTTTCCATTATGTGCCCTATATATAGAGTTCCAAAAGGTTGTATTTGCATCTATTGCATGATTTTACATATATTACTTACAACCTCTAAGGGTCCCTAATTTTATAAATTATGGACTTGAACAAAACATTTGAGTGGATACTTGAAGAATTCAAATAATAATAGTAGTTTGAATAGAGAAAACTATGTGAATCTGTTGAATTTCAAGCATATTTTGCTTTCTAATAACATGCTGCATTAATTTCGCAGGAATGATCATTTTGCTGTCTCATCCCTCAATGGAATGATCATTTCAAGCTAATTGCATGAGTTGCTATGTAGCTCAAAGTGGGTCTGATTTATGGAGCAATATGGAGCACTATGAATGATTGGTATCTATCTTTGTCTTCAATGCTATAGTAAATGGGCATCTCAGCTCTACAATTTAATTCATAGTGTTCCACATTACACATAAATCAGATCCACTCTACATAAAGTTATAAAATCACTCTATTTAGCTAAAAGGCTAAAAATAGAGATTAAAGAGTGAGTAACTATACGAGCGGGGCAGTCAATTGGGATGGCATAGGGTCATATGTGAGTCTGATTCCCAGGTAGTGGTGAACTTACTGAAAAGGCAGTATTTGGATAATGTGAGCTGACAGCTGGCTTTGATTGTGGAACAAATTCTCACTCTTTCTGCCTCTCTGGAGTATATTACTTTCAATCATATTCCTCGTGAGTGGAATGGTGTTGTTGATTGCTTGGCTAAATGGGCTTCTGATCATATTCATGATTGGAATTTGGTGGATCGGGGTCAACTACCCCTGGATTTGTCTCATCAATTGGATCACTTGGTTGATATTGATAGGGCAATTTAATGCCCTTGCTTTGTAGTGTTTCCCTATTTTAATAAAAAAATTTACCCCCTTGATGTTAAAAAAAAAAAAAACTATACGAAGATTAAATTGGATTTAACATATGAGATATGGTGAATTGAATGCAAAGATGTGTATACAAGATCACAAAACTCAAATTAATAACTATTTTAACACAAAATCAAGAATAATTATTAAACAATTTTGAACTCACAAAATCACAATATTATAAAAACACATAAACAAGCTTGAACAACAATTTCAATATGAAATAGACATAAAAATTACCATCATTCTTATTTATAGATAATAATTGCATTAAAAACAAGTTGTGCTAATAATTAATAAGCTATTAATAAATTGCTTACATACAAAAAAAGCTTAGAGTATAAATTTGTCCTTAAACACACCATTTAAAATAATAAATCCTTAGAAATTTATTTTGATATGAACATTTCTCTAGAACTTGTAAAAGACCATCTATAGATAGGATGCTTTTGAATATATTTATTAGCAAATCATCTCAAACTAGTTGCCTTTCAAAATTTCCAACTAAAACTAGTTATGAGTAAAAATAGAGAATATGAAATTGGTTACTTGCAATACCTCCTCATTTTGACCATATTCGATCCTCCAAAGAGGATATGAAACCCTAATGGCCATTGATGACTCATTGAACAATATTTTTGACTTGAATTTTAGTCTTCATTAGAAGCTTGTAAAATTAAGTGTTAGTTTCCTACATGTTCGTGACGAAGACTTTTTCCATGACAAATCATCCAAAAATTCTATAAAATTCCTTCTTAAGAAATTCTAATTGTGAGGACTCTACCAAAAATTCCCACTCAATATTTTCATCACCATGTTTTGTGTTGGGGAGTTTCATGATTCATCTATTGCATGACTAATTTTCATATTTAATCATGAGTATTAAAATGTACCACTATTATCAAATTGAATAAACATGACTATTAATACTAGCAAGATAGCCTCCTAAAGCATTTCTGTAATGTCCCCATTTTGGCCCTACACTCTTCATTTGGATTTAGCCTATTTCCGGAAATCCATAGGCTAAGCTGAGGTGGAAAATTAGGGTTTCCTCTTTCAGATACTGCTCAGTTGGCATTTTGAGGTTGTTGTGTAGACTTACTATTTATAGCAATTCACTATTTTTAGCCAGTCTATCTTTTGGCAGTATCTGTCTAGCAACAATTCAATCCTTTGCAGTTCAATGTTCAGTTTGGCTTTCTGTTGTTTTGATGTGAACTTACTATTTATAGCAGTTGGCTATTTTCAATAAGTCTAATTTTGGTAGTAGCATCATCAGCAATTCAGCTCAAGTCATTTTGCTATCCTTCAATTTTAGTTTGGCTTTGGTTATCTCCATGGATTAAGTTTTATACTTAGTCATTTTTATGTTTCTCAGTTGTACCCCCACGCCTAGGAATGATCACTTCATGTTGTTTTTAAAAGGGGGTCATTAAGGGGTCAATGGTGCATTTAATGAATTATTAAATGCTTTATTGTTGCAAAGTGAAGTTGGATGCTTAAAAGAGGTTGATTAATATTTTATTATTTCAAAAAGTGAAATGCTTAAAGTGACATCCCTTTTGGAAGTTGAAGTGATTCAACTTCTTGGAATTTGAAGAGTCTCTTGTTGCTTCATTTGCCAATTGAAACTTATATATTGTTGTTGTTTGAAGAGCTGATTATCTTTGGAAATATTGTAAAGTTATGTTGCTGGTTTGAAATCCAGAATCCGGCTAAGAGAAAGCTTAGCAATTTGTCTCCATTCTTTGGGGTTGAAACTATGGTTCCCTAGATGGTGGATTGAGAGTGTGTTTCATTCAGAAGTGCACATTGAGCTTCATTGTTGGAGAATTTGAAGTATTTTTCAGTTTTTGAGCTTGCTGGTTCATTCATGGCTGAAGGTGATTTTCATTAACAGCTCTTTGTACGATTTTAATATGCTTTTGGGTATTGAAGATATGGATTCCTAGCACATGGGCGCCCCTTCCCATAGAAGATTAGAATTTATTTCAAAGTATTTATTTTCATTCTTGCAAAATTGCCCTTGCTAAGGGCCGTACCATGTTGGGAGCATTGAGAATTATGCAAGTAAATTAATGGTTGCTTTTTGAAGTTGTTTCATCATCATAACATGGGCGCCTATCCTCCAAAGGTTCATTGCAATTGATTTCACTCAATTTGGAGGTAAATTGATAAAGTTATGTGCATTTCATTGATGTACAGTTTGTTGGTCTGATTTTCTGTATTATCTATTTATGATCAGACTTGTTAGTTTTTGATATAATGCTGGTTTGAGCTTCATTTCTATATCATTATTGTATTGTAAGAGTTAGAGGAAGTGTTACCTAACCATTGATTGATTTGGAAGCATATCTTTCTATTTGGTACCGCTAATTCATTGTGTCGATTAGTGTACCAATGTACTATTGTTTATTTTATTTGCTGCAATTGCTTAAATTTCATACCCCTACCCATTGGAGTGGTTGAGTTTAAAATAATCATCTTTATTAATTGTAAAAGTTTCCATTAAATAAGTGGTTGTGTGGACTCAGACTTCAATGCTAATAAGTGGAAGTGAGATTTAAATGTATCGGTTGTCACTAATAATGTAATACACCCCACCCACCTAATAAGTGAGTATCTACAATCGCTTGTGGATGCCTGCATCAGCAGATGAATTGTAATTTCAGTTCAGTTTACTCCTAATGATCCTCTGACCATATGCTATCACCTCGCCCACATTGGGATCTTGGTGAACATTCTTTGTTAGAGTTACTTCCATGCTGATTTGCTTTTGGAGCTAACGCTCATCAGTGACTTATTGTTGGTTTGTGTATTGTATTTTGAGAAAAAATTAAGGGGAATATTTCAGTATTAGAGCGTAAGATCCGCCATCCCATGGATCGCTGTCACGTTTTAGGTGATGAGTGATAGAGATCTCTGGTACTACACCGAAAGTCAATGCAGATTCTAGTTCAGTTTCTTGTGGTATCAAGAGGTTGGCAGTTAGGCATGGCTAATGAAGAAGAGATGAAGTTCGCAGAGACTCTCTTTATGGTTGGAAAGAGACTTGGAAAGGAATTTTAGTCAAAGGAAAATGAAGAGAACATTCTTCATTTGTTAGAACAATGTTTGAGACAAGTGAAGCCATCGCCTTCAGAGATAATGAAGTTGGTACTAGCTCCTACAATAAATTTTTTGAATCAACCCTATTCGTTGGGGCATCCTGATGAAGAGACCAAGTTGCTGATTTCTTCTTATTTCATGGAGATAATAAGAATTGTAAATCCCCATTTGTCTTATGATGTTGAAACCATGAAGATCATATTAAATATGATAGTGGAATGTTTTCAAGATTTGGATGAAACTGGTAGTAGCTTGTTTCTGGTAGAGTCAGTTATTTTAAAACATTTTCGGGAAGTTGGTGTGCTTGCATCTTATTGATAGAATTGAGATAGAGAATCGATTTATCAATTCTTGTTTAATTATCTTTTCACCGAATTCCAGAGCAAGAAGAGAGTATGCTTGCGCTGTCATAAATGTTCTCGGGTTCCTACAATTAAAGAAGTTGATAGTCTTCCTCAAAGTGTCCAAACTCTTCTTGATGCTTACAAATGTGAAGAGTAAAATTTCTCCCACTGCTGATTTGTTAGTTAAAGAAGTTTTCAGTCAATGTGAAGATAAGTTGAAACCACTTTTGAAGAAGACTGTTGAAAATAGAGAAGAGATATCTAAAGCCGAAAGAGGATGAAAGTTGGAATCCCTTTGAAGACATTGCAAAAGTTCAAGGGGTATCCACAAATTTGCACTTATCCAAGCATTTTGTAGAAGAATGTAATATGTCAGTGGAAGCCTTGAAGACTAGTGAAGTACTCAGATTGTTTTCTACAAAAGAGAACAGTGAGTTGGCTTGTGTTAAGAAGCCTCATGTTGAAGATTCAAAGAAAGAACTTTTGGAAACAAAAGTTGAAACAAATATGCATGAAGAGGCCATAAGTGCAGATCCAAATGAAGAAGAAGTTGGGATGGAAGGAGTTATGAGTTCAATCAGTGAATTGCTTCTTCACAATTCTGAAGGATGCTCATTTGAAAGTCAAGTTAAAGAGGATAAAGAGAAAGAGGAAGCAATAGTCACTTCCTATTTCAAAGCTGATTTGACTAACTCCCTAGAATCATGTGTAGGGATGCAACATGGAAGGTGAAGTTTCTAGTAGTTATAAGGCAGATTTTTCTTCACCGGAAATCAAGCTAAGGAAAAAGGCTAAGGAATTGGAAGGCACTATGGATGGAATGATGAAGAGTGTTCATCACATGTGAGACAAGTTGAGTACAACTCAAACCATTTTTGAAATATTTATCCATCAAAGTTGTTCTACATCATCAGTATATAATGATTGCAGCTCAAGTTCACACATTGCTAATAATGGAATTCAAATTTTGTCAAATCTTGATAGAATTCATAGACATGTAGAACAAATGATTTATGATGTGCCTAGGGGAGAATTTGTATGTTGCATTTCTATTGATGACATGAATTCCATTAAATTTTCCTTGGAGAAAATTAAATCTAGTCTTTTGCACATCATTCATGACAAAGACATAGTGGCCAATATTGCTGACAAGGCATTGGAGTGGAATGAGCTTACCAAAGAAAAGTTGCAAGAAGTGCATGAGACTCTAATTGAAGTAGAGAATTAGATTTCTGCTATTCAATATTCATGGGAGCAAGAAAACAGAAGAAGAGAAGAGGAGCTTCAAGAAATTATTGATGAGCTTGATCTCATACAAGAAACATATGATTTGGAATGCTGTCCTGAGAGACCAAAGCATTCAAACTCTCAAGCTTATCAAGCTTTTGAAAATCTCTTGTATGAAGACGGTGCTAGTAAGGTTTATGTAAATCCTATTTTTGAAAATGATGAAGAAATTGCTTCAGAGATTACTGAAGAAGGGGATTTGAGTTTGTCTTCCAACATTGGAGAGTTAATACGTGAGTTGCATGAAGTTGAATCTACTGCTGCTCCTAGTGCAACCATTCAACAAGAATTGGTAACTCTTCAAACACAAAGAAATGAAGGCATTCTTATTGTTCATCAACAAAGAGTTGATGGGTTTGTTGATGAAGGTTTAATTTATTTTTTGATGAGGATGCTTGTGAGGCTCATATCAGATTTTAGTTCATCACCATCTTCTCTTAGAGTGATAGATTTCATAAATGTATTTGATGAAGGATTCATGGAATCTTTCCAGCAAGTCATATCACAAGATTTTGGATTTGATCTCTTCAACGAACAAAGGTTGGTTGAATATTTCTTGGGGTTTCAAGAAGTGGCAATGCAGATGAAATGAGCAAATCTGAGGATTTGTGTGAGAGCAGTTCTCCGTTTGAGAAGTGGTTCTTCATGGCTGTTAGTTTGGGATCCTGGCATTACTTGGCAAAAAGGTAATACTGTAAATTTTATGTGGGATACACCAGCATATAATATTGAGAATGTAGTTGTGACCATTTTCTTTTGTGTTGGAAAATTTCTTCAATTGCAAATCAGTATTTGGGATCTCAAGTATTTTCTTATGAAGAATGGAATGCATAAAAGGAAGGTTGGATGGAGAGATAAGTGTCATAAATTATGTTTTATGTTTGCTGCTTCCTTCTTTCTATGTCATTGGTTCTTTATTTCTAATCGTAAATTGGTGTTCTGGGAAGGAAATATGATTAGAAGTTGGTTTGTGGTGGCATGGGGTTTTTTGCTAAAGGTGCCACCAGATTGGTTCATGAGCAATGATGCTCATTTTGATAAAAGATTCTTATGTTGCAGCTGCTGATTGTCTTCTTGGATGCTGATTTTCCAAAAATCAGATCTCAAGATGATTATTTTAGACCTCTTAGGAAGCTGGTTACTTCATTTCCAGGCCTCTCCACCTCCTATTTGGACTGAATTTCTACCACAAATGAGCAAGGGAATGATTCAGTATGGTCAAAGTTCAGGTATGGGTTGTTCATTGATGGTTGACAGTGAATTTTGTGGTACCAAATCATACATTAATTTTTGGGATAGCGAGTTATTAGCTGATTTGATTTGTCAAATTGAGACTCTTGATGTGAGACATGTGAATATTTCTTGGAGTTCTTTCAGTAAAATCAATTTGCTTCAAAGGAAGCATTGTGCATCCTCTTGGATAGGGATGGAGTGTGGAGCATTGCTCTTGGTTTGGCATTGGTTTAAAAACATGTTTGAAAATATTTTTGTTGTTGATCAAAATTATGACAGCAAGATTTGGAGGTCCTATAGACTAATATGGGAACCAGGCACTAACATGTTTGGTACATTATCTTTTGCGGATCATGACATGTTGATCCACTTTGAGTATTTAGTTGTTTTAATCAGAGTAGCATAATAGATTAGAAGAACAATGTTCCTGAGAAAGATTTGGAATCCTGGTATCACTTGGTTTTTCTATTCCATAGTTGAAAATGATGAAGCCAATGATGGTCTTCTAGAATTTATTCCCATGATTTTTCAGTTTAATTTTAATCTGGTGATTTCTTGTGTTGGCATCCAGTAGTGAGGTGCTTACATCAGTTGGTGCTATCCTTCCTAGGATGTTTTGGGACCCTAGGATCCTATTTGGCATGGTAAAGATCAAATTGTTTCTTTGGAGTGTGATGGCATTGCTTGAGGACAAGCAATTTTGGGAAGGGTGGACTTTAATGTCCCCATTTTGGCACTACACTTTCATTTGGATTTCTGTTTTACTGAACCAGAGGCTGTCGAGGTGGAAAATTAGGCTTCCTCTTCAGATATCACGGCTTGGCATTTTGAGGAAGAGCCAGCGTGACTTACTATTTATAGCAATTCGCTATTTTTTAGCAAGTCTATCTTTCGGTAGTATCTGTCTAGCAGCAGTTCAATGTTTAGTTTGGCTTCCTACTATTTTGATGTGAACTTACTACTTATAGCAGTTAGCTATTTTTAGTAAGTTTAATTTTGGTAGTAGCATCATCAACAATTCAGCTCAAGTCATCTTGATATCCTTCAGTTTTAGTTTGGCTTTGGTTATCTCCATGGATTAAGTTTTATACTTAGTCATTTTTATGTTTCTCAGTTATACCCCCATGCCTAGGAATGATCACTTCATCATGTTGTTTTTACAAGGGGGTCATTAAGGGGTCAATGGTGTATTTAATGAATTATTAAATGCTTTATTGTTGCAAAGTGAAGTTGGATGAATAAAAGAGGTTGATTAATATTTTATTATTTCAAAAAGTGAAATGCTTAAAGTGGCATCCCTTTTGGAAGTTGAAGTGATTCAACTTCTTGGAATTTGAAGAGTCTCTTGTTGCTTCATTTTCCAATTGAAGCTTATATATTGCTGCTGTTTGAAGAGCTAATTATCTTTGGGAAATATTGTAAAGTTATGTTGCTCGTTTGAAATCCAGAATCCGACTAAGGGAAAGCTTAGCATTTTTTCTACATTCTTTGGGCCTGAAACTATGGTTCCCTAGATGGTGTATTGAGAGTGTGCTTCATTCAGAAGTGCACATTGAGCTTCACTGTTGGAGAATTTGAAGTGTTTTTTAGTTTTTGAGCTTGCTGGTTCATTCATGGCTGAAGGTGATTTTCATTAATAGCTCTTTGTACAATTTTAATATGCTTCTCGGTATTGAAGATATGGATTCCTAGCACATAGGTGCCCCTTCCCATAGAAGATCATAATTTATTTCAAAGTGTTTATTTTTATTCTTGCAAAATCACCCTTGCTAAGGGTTGTACCATGTTGGGAGCATTGAGAATTGTGCAAGTAAATTAATGGTTGTCTTTTGAAGTTGTTTCATCATCATGACATGGGCGCCTATCCTCCAGAGGTTCATTGCAATTTATTTCACTCAATTTGGAGGTAAATTGATAAAGTTATGTGCATTTCATTGATGTATAGTTTGTTGGTCTGATTTTCTGTATTCTCTATTTCTAATCAGACTTGTTAGTTTTTTATATAATGCTAGTTTGAGCTTCATTTCTATATCATTATTGTATTGTAAGAGTTAGAGGAAGTGTTACTCTAACCATTGATTGATTTGGAAGCATATCTTTCTTATTTGCAGCTGTTTAATTCATTGTAAAGCTGATTAGTAGTACTAACAACTATTTATTTTATTTGTTGCAATTAGTTTAAATTTCATACTCCCACGATTGAGTGGTTGAGTTTAAATAATCATCTTCTTAATTGTAAGTTTCCCCACCAACAAGTGGTTGTGTGGACTGTATCATTTCCCCAATGCTAATAAGTGGAAGTGAGGATTTAAAATACCGGGCTTGGGTCACTTTAATAAATGTAATAATCTCACCCATCAATAAGTGGAGTATCCCTAATCGCTTTGTGGATGCCTCGTGACGCTAGATGAATTGTAATTTCAGTTCAGTTTACTCCTAATGATCCTCTGACCATATGCTATCACCTCGCCCACATTGGGATCTTGGTGAACATTCTTGGTTAGAGTTACTTCCATGCTAATTTGTTTTTGGAGCTAACGCTAATCAGTGACTTGTTGCTGGTTTGTTTACTGAATTTTGGGAAAAAATTAAGGGGAATATTTCAGTGGTATCAGAGTAGAAGATCCTGCCATCCTGTTGATCAGTGCTTCATGCTTAGGCAGATGAGTGATAGAGATCTCTGGTACTACATTGAAAGTCAGTGCAGATTCTAGTTCAGTTTCTTGTGATATCCAGAGGTTGGCAGTTAGGCATGGCTAATGAAGAAGAGATGAAGTTGGCAGAGACTCTCTTTATGGTTGGAAAGAGACTTGGTAAAGAATTTCAGTCAAAGGAAAATGAAGAGAACATTCTTCATTTGCTAGAACAATGTTTGAGACAAGTGAAGCCATCACCTTCAGAGATAATGGAGTTGGCACTAGCTCCTGCAGTGAATTTTTTGAATCAGCCCTATTGGTTGGGGCATCCTGATGAAGAGACCAAGTTGCTGATTTCTTCTTGTTTTATGGAGATAATGAGAATTGTAATTCCCCAGTTGCCCTATGATGATGAAACTATGAAGATCATATTAAAGATGATAGTGGAATGTTTTCAAGATTTGGATGAAACTGGTAGTAGCTTGTTTCCAAGAAGAGCTGCTATTTTAAAAACATTTTCTGAAGTTGGTGCTTGCATCTTATTGATAGAATTTGAGATGGAGAATCAGATTTATCACTTGTTTAATTATCTTTTCACCTCGACCTGGAGTGAGCAAGAAGAGAGTATGCTTGCAGCTGTCATGAATGTTCTAATCTCTACAATTAAAGAAGCTGATAGTCTTCCTGAAAGTGTCCAAACTCTTCTCTTGGATGCTTATAAATGTGAAGAGCAGATTTCTCCCACTGCTGATTTGTTAGTTAAAGAAATTTTCAGTCAATGTGAAGATAAGTTGAAACCATTTTTGAAGAAGACTGTTGTGAACAAAGAGGAGATTTCCGAAGTTGAAGAGGAGGATGAAAGTTGGAATCCCTTTGAAGACATTGCAAAAGTTCAAGGGGTATCTCTTGGAAGCCTTGAAGACTAGTGAGGTACTCTTGTTTTCTACAGAGGATAACAGTGAGTTGACTTGTGTTAAGAAGCCTCATGTTGAAGATTCAAAGAAAAAACTTTTGGAAACAAAAGTTGAAACAAAGATGCATGAAGAGGCCATAAGTGTAGATCCAAATGAAAGAGAAGTTCGATTAGTAGAAGATATGTGTTCAATCAGCAATTTGCTTCTTCACAATTCTAGAGAATGTTGGTTTGAAAGTCAAGTCAAGGAGGAGAAGAAGAAAGAGGAAGATGAAGTCTCTTCCCACTTCAAAGTTGATTTGATCAATTCTTTTGAATCATGTGTAGGAGACAACATGGAAGGTGAAGTTTCTAGTAGTTATAAGGCAGATTTTTCTTCACCGGAAATCAAGCTAAGACAAAAAGCTAAGGAATTGGAAGGCACTATGGATGGAATGATGAAGAGTGTTCATCACATGCGAGACAAGTTGAGGAGTACAACTCAAACCATTTTTGAAATCTTTATCCATCAAAGTTGTTCTACATCATCTCAGCCAGTATATAATGATTGTAGCTCAAGTTCACACATTGCTGATAATGGAATTCAAATTTTGTCAAATCTTGATAGAATTCATAGACATGTAGAACAGATGATTTATGATGTGCCTAGGGGAGAAGTTGTATGTTGCATTTCTATTGATGACATGAAGTCCATTAAATTTGCCTTGGAGGAAATTAAATCTAGTCTTTTGCACATCATTCGTGACAAAGACTTAGTGGCCAATATTGCTGACAAGGCATTGGAGTGGCATGAGCTTACCAAAACAAAGTTGCAAGAAGTGCATGAGACTCTAATTGAAGCAGAGAATCAGATTTCTGCTGTTCAATATTCATGGGAGCAAGAAAATAGAAGAAGAGCAGAGGAGCTTCAAGAAATTCTTGATGAGTTTGATCTCATACAAGAAACATATGATTTGGAATGCTGTCCTAAGAGACCAAAGCATTCAAATTCTCAAGCTTATCAAGCTTTTGACAATCTCTTGTATGAAGAAGTTTCTAGTAAGGTTTATGTAAATCCTCTTTTTGAAAATGACGAAGAAATTGCTTCAGAGATTACTGAAGAAGGGGATTTGAGTTTGTCTTCCAGCATTGGAGAGTTAATACATGAGTTGCACGAAGTTGAATCTACTGCTGCTCCTAGTGCAACCATTCAGTAAGAATTGGTAACTCTTGAAACACAAAGAAATGAAGGCATTCTTATTGTTGATCAACAAAGAGTTGATGGGTTTGTCGATGAAGGTTTAATTTATTTTTTGATGAGGATGCTTGTGAGACTCATATCAGATTTTAGTTCATCACCATCTTCTCTTAGAGTGATAGATTTCAGAATTGTATTTGATGAAGGATTCATGGAATCTTTCCGGCAAGTCATATCACAAGATTCTAGATTTGATTTCTTCAATGAACAAAGGTTGGTTGAATACTTCTTGGAATTTCAAGAAGTGGCATTGCAGATGGAACGAGTGAATCAAAGGATTCGTGTGAGAGCAATTATCAGTTTGAGAAGTGGTTCTTCATGGTTGTTAGTTTGGGATCCTGGCATTACTTGGGAAGAAGGTAATTTCAAAATAGATAGACCAGCATATAATATTCAGAGTGTAGTTGTGACCATTTGCTTATGTGTTGGAAAATGTCTTCAATTGAAAATCAGTGTTTGGGATCTCAAGCATTTTCTTTTGAAGAATGGAATGCATAAAAAGAAGGTTGGATGGAGAGATAAGTGTCAAAAATTCTGTTTTATGTTTGCTGCTCCCTTCTTTCTATGTCATTGCCTCTTTATTTCTGATCATACATTGGTGTTCTGGGAAGAAAATATGATCAGAAGTTGGTTTGTGGTGGCATGGGGTCTCTTGCTAAAGGTGCCACCAGTGTGGTTCATGAGCAGTTATGCTCATTTTGATAAAAAATTCTTGTGTTGCAGCTGCTGTTTGTCTTCTTGGATGCTGATTTTCCAAAAATCAGATCTCAAGATGATTATTTCAGACCTCTTAGGAAGCTGGTTATTTCATTTCCAGGCCTCTCCACCTCCTATTTGGATTGAATTTCTGTCACAAATGAGCAAGGGAATGTTTCAGTATGGTCAAAGTTCAAGTATGGGTTGTTCATTGATGGTTGACAATGAATTTTGTGGTACCAAGTCATTAATTACTTTTTGGGACAGCGAGTTATTAGCTGATTTGATTTGTCAAATTGAGACTCTTGATGTGAGACATGTGAATATTTCTTGGAGTTCTTTCAGTGAAATCAGTTTGCTTCAAAGGAAGCATTGTGCATCCTCTTGGATAGGGATGGAGTGTGGAGTGTTGCTCTTGGTTTGGCATTGGTTTAGAAGCATGTTTGAAAATATTTTTGTTGCTGATCAGAATTATGACAACAAGATTTGGAGGTCCTACAGACTGATATGGGACCCGGGCACTAACATGTTTGGTGCATTGTCTTTTGTGGATTGTGACATGTTGATCCACTTTGAGTATTCAATTGTTTTAATCAGAGTAGCACAACGGATTAGAGGAACGGTGTTCCTGAGAAAGATTTGGAATCCTGGTATCACTTGGGTTTTCTATTCCACAGTTGAAGATGATGAAGCCAATGATGGTCTTCTAGAATTTATTCCCATGATGTTTCAGTTTAATTTTAATCTAGTGATTTCTTGTGTTGGCATCCAGCAGTGCAGTGCTTACATCAGTTGGTGCTATCCTTCTCCTAGGATGATTTGGGACCCTGGGATCCTATTTGGCATGGTAAAGATCAAATTGTTTCTTTGGAGTGTGATGGCATTGCTTGAGGACAAGCAATTTTGGGAAGGGCGGACTGTAATGTCCCCATTTTGGCCCTACACTCTTCATTTGGATTTAGCCTATTTCCGGAAATCCGTAGGCTAAGCTGAGGTGGAAAATTAGGGTTTCCTCTTTCAGATACTGCTCAGTTGGCGTTCTGAGGTTGTTGTGCAGACTTACTATTTATAGCAGTTCACTATTTTTAGCAAGTCTATCTTTTGGCAGTATCTGTCTAGCAGCAGTTCAATCCTTTGCAGTTCAATGTTCAGTTTGGCTTTCTGTTGTTTTGATGTGAACTTACTATTTATAGCAGTTGGCTATTTTTAGTAAGTCTAATTTTGGCAGTAGCATCATCAGCAATTCAGCTCAAGTCATTTTGCTATCCTTCAGTTTCAGTTTGGCTTTGGTTATCTCCATGGATTAAGTTTTATACTTAGTCATTTTTATGTTTCTCAGTTGTACCCCCACGCCTAGGAATGATCACTTCATGTTGTTTTTAAAAGGGGGTCATTAAGGGGTCAATGGTGCATTTAATGAATTATTAAATGCTTTATTGTTGCAAAGTGAAGTTGGATGCCTAAAAGAGGTTGATTAATATTTTATTATTTCAAAAAGTGAAATGCTTAAAGTGGCATTCCTTTTGGAAGTTGAAGTGATTCAACTTCTTGGAATTTGAAGAGTCTCTTATTGCTTCATTTGACAATTGAAGCTTATATATTGCTGCTGTTTGAAGAGATAATTATCTTTGGAAATATTGTAAAGTTATGCTGCTGGTTTGAAATCCAGAATCCGGCTAAGGGAAAGCTTAGCAATTTGTCTCCATTCTTCGGACCTGAAACTATGGTTCCCTAGATGGTGGATTGAGAGTGTGCTTCATTCAGAAGTGCACATTGAGCTTCATTGTTGGAGAATTTGAAGTATTTTTCAGTTTTTAAGCTTGCTGGTTCATTCATGGCTGAAGGTGATTTTCATTAACAGCACTTTGTACGATTTTAATATGCTTCTGGGTATTGAAGATATGGATTCCTAGCACTTGGGCGCCCCTTTCCATAAAAGATCATAATTTATTTCAAAGTATTTTATTTTTATTCTTGCAAAATCGCCCTTGCTAAGGGACATACATGTTGGGAGCATTGAGAATTGTGCAAGTAAATTAATGGTTGCTTTTTGAAGCTGTTTCATCATCATGACATGGGCGCCTATCCTCCAGAGGTTCATTGCAATTGATTTCACTCAATTTGGAGGTAAATTGATAAAGTTATGTGCATTTCATTGATGTACAGTTTGCTGGTCTAATTTTCTGTATTCTCTATTTCTGATCAGACTTGTTAGTTTTTGATATAATGCTGGTTTGAGCTTCATTTCTATATCATTATTGTATTGTAAGAGTTAGAGGAAGTGTTACTCTAACCATTGATTGATTTGGAAGCATATCTTTCTTATTTGCAGCTATTTAATTCATTGTAAAGCTGATTAGTAGTACTAACAGCTATTTATTTTATTTGCTGCAATTAGTTTAAATTTCATACTCCCACAATTGAGTGATTGAGTTTAAATAATTATCTTTCTTAATTGTAAGTTTCCCCCCACTAAATAAGTGGTTGTGTGGACTGTATTTCCCCCCACGTTAATAAGTGGAAGTGAGAATTTAAATGGCTGGCTTGCCGCCTTTAATAATGTAATAATCTCACCCACTGAATAAGTGGAGTATCCCCACTGCTTGTGGATGCCTACATCAGCAGATGAATTGTAATTTCAGTTCAGTTTACTCCTAATGATCCTCTGACCATATGCTATCACCTCGCCCACATTGGGATCTTGGTGAACATTCTTGGTTAGAGTTACTTCCATGCTGATTTGTTTTTGGAGCTAACGCTAATCAGTGACTTGTTGTTGGTTTGTTTATTGAATTTTGGGAAAAAATTAAAAGAGAATATTTCAATGATGGCTTCCCTGAAGATCTGGGATATTTCTGTGGCCGGTAGGAAGATACGATTTTCCTCAAGAAGTTGACCAGGCAACTCTTTGATACCTTTTTCAAGAATGGCGCGATGGCCATTGACATCTTCCTGTACTTGGTGAAGATCTTCTATAAGAGATTGAACCACTTGAATTTTGTGTTTCAAAGATTCTCTTACCTCAACGAAATTTTCTTTGTCAGGAATTACCCCAACCTCCACCAATTTACTGAGCTTTACCTGTTTCATTTCCAACCATGACAACATGCATTTTTCCATGTCTCTGCGCTCCTGGGAAAGTATGCTTTTCTCTTTATCAAGCTCTGTGGTGAGCTTGGCCAACAAGCTAGTTTTCTCATCCGCAGCCAATATAATCTGAGACCCGTGTTCAATGATCTTCTCAACAAAATAATATAACACCCTGCCTTTGGAGGCGAACTTCTCAGCTTTCTTGACGGCCGGGTCTTCAATATTTACCACTGTCAGCGGTTGTGCATTACTTGGAGAACCTGCAAGTCTCTTTACAATAGTAGCATAATGCTCTGCCCTCTGTTCGTACATGTTACGAGCTTGCTCTACTTTATCCAGCCTTCCAGCCAAGATATCCAAAGTGACTTGCGCATCGGCTTTTGCACTTTCATTGGTAACCTTGCCAAGCTAGACCTTTGTTACCGTGTAGTATTCCATATTGACATCACCTTCTTCACTTGGTGGTATGCCAATTTCAGCATACTTGTGGCCAGACTTATCAACATTCAGCCTTGAGTATACCTTTGCCTTTTTCTTCCCTTTGGCTTTTGGAAGAACTATCTCTTCAAGGTCGAGCTCCTCTGGAGAAATCATTTGCTTTTTACGCTTCGACATTTGAGATATTAGCCAAGGAGGAAGAAAAGAAGTGTGAACTTCTGGATTTACTGTCAATTCAGTCGCCATTGCTACTTCTGAAGTTATTGTCACATCTGAACTTACCATAGGTATCGTGACAATCAGAGAATTGTCTGTCATCATTGCTCCTGTAGTTGACACATTGAGCTGATCACGCATCGACTCATTCATGAAACGATTGAATTCATTTTCAGAAGTGATATCATACGTTGGCGAAGACAAGCTAGGAATGGACGATGGAGGGCTTGACATATATCAACCGTATGGATGCTTGTCACTGAAGGAGTATCAAGCTAGGTTGATGCTACAGGGATAGGAGATATCTCGACTGCAGGAATGCATGTGGTAGGAATAGGTGACGAGGGAACAGGAGGTGGAGGAGTTCTTGAATATAGAGGGGTATGAGGAATATTTGAAGTCACAGGCGATGATGTTCTGGGAATTTCCTCAATTACATTCTCAGGAGGAGAAGTAATTCTTTCTTGATCATGCCCGGGTTCCTGTTGATCACCCTCTTGTCTCTCCGATTCTGGTTCACCTTCACAATCACCTTCAGATCCTTCTTCAGAATCTTCATCAGACTCTTGCCCGCATTCAGAAACCTCTTCTGCATCGGAGTCTGCTTCTGCTGAAGATTCATCTTTAGTGGATTGGTCACTTGAAGTTTCTTCTTCATCGGAATCTATCTCCTCTAGCATAGGCATTTTACCTTTAGAGCGAGAAGGATTAGATTCTGTGATTACTGTCTCTAGGACGGAATGAGTATCTTTCTTGCCAACATTGAACTTGATCCTAGGACCTCTTCGTGAAGAAGTAGGAACGACCACTGATTTATTTTTGTTGCGGAGTTCTTGCTGTTGGCGAGCTTCTGCTTCGGATTCCTCTCCTTCTGAGTTTGTTCTGAAAATTTTCATTTCATAACCGTGTTTATGCAGCCATTCTGCAGTATTGGCTAGGATTGGCCTCAACCTTTCTCTCATGCTGGTAACTTCTTTCCTAGACCATTGTATTGTAGGCAACGGCCTTTTAGCAATTTATTGCTCATCATAGACAACATTCATGATATCACCTGGATCTTCAAAATCCTCTGGTAGGTCAGCAATACCAAGATTTCTAATTTGTTGAACAATCAATCTGCAATAGTCCATTTTGCGAATGGCTTCTTCATCTCTGCAATCTGCCCAGATGTCCTCAAAACGGTACCTGTGATGGTGACCCTTTTGCAACTTTTTTCTGACATCTCGGTAATCGAAATCAAACCTATACCTGTAGGTTTTGATGGTCATGATCTGCATTTCAGCATAAACAAACTTAGCCTTTTGCGCAGTTTGGATAGTATATCGGCCGATGGTTAGTGGGAACTTGAATCCACACTTGTGGTTGCTTCTTCGTTCTTTTTGCACTGACATCAACTGTCTGCATGTTTCCATGAGAACCCACTTATCCGAAAGATAACGTGGTAGCATGTAGGGACAACCAGTGTAGCAGCCTACTCTCAAGTAAGTAAACGTTGGGAATTGGAGAAATATGCATCCAACTTTACTTACCACTTTATAAGCCTCATCAGATACTCTTCTTCTTTCCAGAGCTGGATCAAAATTGAAGAGCAAAGGCGCAAAGAAAGCATCAGTGACCCGTCTGAAGTGGTGAAAGCTTTCCTTCAGCTCCAATTGATAGAAATATTTGTACATAGGCACCATCATCTGATTCCCTTTCGTAGATAGACCTGGGAATTGTCTCATTACAGCCGCCGCGTACACCAGGTAAGAAGTCATGTAGAACTTCAATGTCGAAGGAGCATTGATCAACTACTCGTGTATTTCATCACTGATTTGTTTGCCCCAGTCAATATGCACCTTCTGCCTTCTTATGATCCTAATGTATTCATACATCCAATCGTGAAAAGTGGATGATTCCGGCAAGCCTTTCACTCTACTTAGAAATGTGATCATATCTTTGACGTCATCTTTGAAGTCACTTCGCAGGAGTCCTTTCAGCCATCTAGAAACAGATGATCTAGGCTTCTTTAACCATTGAGTTTTTATCAACTGTTTAGCTTTATTGGGATCAACATCAAAGATCTCCTGTGCTTTTGATATAGAAATATCAATATATTTCTCCATATGAGGGACCTTGAAAACAATATCAAAGAAATCAGGGTCGAGTCTCAAAATCTCATGCCCGGAGGAATCGATCACACTTCTACTTTCTCTGATGTAATGAGACGCCACCTAAAGAACAAACTCGGTATTGTGCGCAGCTGTAGGGAACATTGCCACCAAATGAAGGTTGTTGTGTACGATTGCTCTGATTGAATCAAGAAGAGGCTTCGTCTCTGTTTGCTTTGCGAAATCAACCAAGTCCTGATGACCAACCTCCATGTCTTTTATCTCTTCCACCTTGGAGAGCACTACAGTCGGTGGATAAACACCTCGATATTTGTACTTCATCTTGCCTTTTGCTTTCGAAGAAGAAGGAGGCTTACTAGCAGTCATTAAAAATAACTGGAACTCTAATTACTCTGACTTGATGATCTTTGAAAAGAGACTGCAATCCGTTTAGCCATAACAAACATTAATTGTTAGGAAACATGGGAAAGCACAAAATGAGCAACGAGGATGGGAAAGCATGGAGCAGATGATGAGGCATGCAAAACAATGCACAAAAATAGAAGAACAAGGCTCAGGAGTGCACTTGTCGAAAATGAAGCTCATTTGGAAAGGATTGTAGAAAACTTGGAAAAAGTGTAAGGGCGCCAAAATTCAGCGCCCTTACATCTCAGGAAATTCACTTTTGATGCAAGGGCGCTAAATTTTAGTGCCCTTACATTTCTTCAGAGTTAAAAAATTTGACAAGTTTCAATATGTCATAGCGCTAAAATTCAGCGCTTCAGCATTTTTTGGCAAATTTTGAAAAATAGATGTAAGGGTGAGTATAAATGGCGCTCGTGCTTAGCAATGCAATTGTTTGTAACATGGAAGCTTGGAAGACAATTTTCGCTGGACCGGGTTCTAGTCATCCATCGTACCATTAAAAGCTAAAAATTTCTTTCAAGTAGTAGATCTTTAATTCATGAATGAAACTGACTCAGAAGGGTTATCAACACAAAACTCGAAAGAAAACAATGGAGAATCATTAAATAAAGTTCATTATGGTGGTCATCTGGATCGGGTATCTGAAGGTATCTGAATGAAGAACAAAGCTTATCTTGTCGGCTCCGCTTGTCGTCGGCTTGTCGACAAGATAAACTTTTTTCAGAACAAAGCGCTATGTTAGTCAGCAGACAAATACAAATGAAAGAGAATAAAGCAAAATGAGAAACACGAGATGAAGCGAAGATTAACTGAAGGATAAATAAATTGAAAAATCTTAGTAAGATATTTTACGGTTTAGAAACGCTTGACAAGAGGAGAGAACAAAATAAACAATGAAAATAAATTAGAGCACAAGTGAAAAATAAAGTCCGCTCAAATTGAACAACAATTTAGAGCCGAAAAATTAACCGATTGGCGAAAAATCTGGCACAAAAGCGGTACAAATCATAAAAAGTTCAAGTGAAAGAAAAGTGTAATGGTGCTAAAATTCAGCGCCATTGCATCTTTTAGAAATTTCACTGCATGCAGGGGTGCTAAATTTTAGCGCCCTTGCACTTTTTGTACTTAGCCAATTTTGGCTTCAGGGCAGGAGCACACTTTTTCAGTGCCACTGCATTTTTCGTAATTCACTAAGTACGAATAGTAAAACTTCGCGAAGGATCTCGTTTCGAAGGTCTCCGCGAGGCGAACATGGGGGAATGATTGAATTGACTATTCGAGACTTAGGAATGCATTTCAAGGTGGCTTGAAAATCACTTCGTTATGCATACTTGAACTTCATGAATCCTAGGAAACAGACAAGTTTCGTAGGGGGGTTATCCGTGGAATGAGCGTTGCTAGATTCCGTGATAATAGTTTTAAGAGAGGAAACTTGTTTTCCTAGTTGGTTTTGAATGTTAGTCAAATTTTGAGAACTAGTCACTATAGGAATGTTTGCATTCACTATATGAGCTAAGATACACAATACTTCTATCCCCTGTGAATCAGTGATCAATTTCTTGAGGTTATCCAAAAGAGGAACTATCTCACTGGCCAAAGGCTCAATACTCAAGAATTGTTGAAGTCCTTCTAGGTCTTTGTCTAATCATTTGAGTTTATCTTCAAGGACATCCAAGCAACAACATCTAATTCCACATAGATATTAGGTTGTGACAAAGACATAGATAATGTCGAGTTAGGAAGGGAATCAAAGATGGATTGAGTAGATGTAATACCTTGAGTGAAAGAGTTTCAAGACTTGGGCTCAACACCAATTATAATTGCAACACAAGAAGCCATAAGTTTGAAACTACATCTCACGGAGGTGTTAGCAATGGGACACCAAGTCATAAAGCTCATAAAATTATTATGAGATTAAAAATACTTAAGTGCTCATATAATGAAAAGAAAACAAAGTATAATGACAAAAACTGAGATAATGTTCAAAAACAAAAAAATAGATCTACACAGGAGTCAGAAAGATAAAATTATGATCCGAATTTTGGCTAAAATTAACTAGAAAAGGGCGTTGATGCCATGACCAAAGATGTGAATTTTTGCTAATTTAAAAATCTAGAAACTAGATATGGTGTCTGAGAATCCATCTCCAACTCTTTGTTAGTTTTATGATCAGATGAAAAGCATAGAAAAAATAATTCAAATTCAATACAATAACACAGCAGGCACCCTAGGAAAAACCTCCTCTTGAGGGAGAAAAACCCAGCAACAATATATCATTTAGATATTGAATCAACACAATAATGATCTCCTTACAAGAGGCCAATATGCAGGCCCAAATACATGCACCAAAGAGTGATGCAACACAACAATACAAAGAGACAAATTTCTGATGAAATCTCACCCACCAATAATGTCGATCTGCCTTGAGAAGAACTTGCACTAGACATGAAGGATGAACTATGAATGAAATTGATCCAAGTGAGATACAATGAAGGTGTATATATACATGATGGGATGGAGTGATGTGACCTTTCAAATAACACAAGTCAGCCTTGACAAATAATCGCGCCTCTTACAAGAGGTCAACTTCCTTAGTAATTTGAGCCTCTTCAATAAATATTAATTATCATTAACAAATGACATGTCCCTTGAGAAATCGCAATCTTCTATAAATTAAATAGCCCCAAGGCTATAATTTAATTTAACTAATGATGTAAAGGAGATTGCTGGAAGAATACTACTGACACTGCCATAAACATCAACACTCCCTCTCAGCTAGGGAGTATACTTCCAGCTGCACAAGACATATCACCTCATCGTGATGTCTACCACTATGGCTACTACCATATGTGGAAAAGAAAGATATCACCTAATCATGATATCAGATATCACCTCAATGTGATATCAACCATAATGGCTACAACCATGTATGGTATGTACAAGTGTTCATCACTTGCATGATGTTGTCACCTCAACATGACTTTCACCATGGCTCTCCCAGAGGGTGAAACACAAGTACAAAAAAAATCATCACGGACTCTCTCATGTGATGTTGTCATGGAGTCACACATATGACATCCTCCATGGCTCTCCCAGAGGGTGGAAACAAGGGCTTTCACCTCAAAATTCTCTTGTAGAGAAGAATGCATTAACAAGGGATTTCACCTTGAACTTCTTTCATAGAAAAGAACTCATTAAAGAGGATCACTGATACTGAGACTCCTTCTCAGTTAGGGCTGAATTCTCCACCATACCAAGCTTATCTTGAAAGTACACAAACATTATCCTGGAGAGAGGCTTGGTGAGAATGTCTGTCGTCTACCCATCAATGTTGATATACCTCAACTATATAGCTTTCCTCAATACCATATCTCTGATATAATAGTATTTGATCTCAACATGCTTGGCTCGGTCATGAAACACAAGATTAACAGAAAGCTTCACACAACTCTAGTTATCACAATGAATGATAGTAGGCTCCATTGATTGTCCAAACAATCCTGCAAGGAGCTTACGAAGCCACACTGCTTCCCAAGCTACCACACAAGCTGCAATGTACTCTGCCCCTGTTGTACTCAATGCTACAAATGACTACTTGTTGCACCATGATATCATAGCAGATCCCAAACTAAAGCAACATCCAAAGGTGCTCTTCTGATCAATGAAACTCCCTGCCTAATCAGAATCAATATAACCATGCAGCGCCAAGTCCACATCTGAAGAATATCTCAACCCATATCCAACTGTATCATGCAAGTATCTCAGGATATGTTTCACTGCAACAAGATGTACCTGCCTTAGTTCACACATGAACTAACTAAGTGCACTCACTACATAACATATATCAGGTCTAGTGTTAACTAGATACATCAAGGATCCAATCAACTTCTTGTACATCGTGGGATCCACTATGTCTGAACTAGCTGCCGCCTCCTTCAACTTATGTAGGTTGGTTTCCATAGGTGTAGACATGGATTTGCAATCCATCATGCCAAACCTCTTAATTATGTCAATGGTGTACTTCCCCTGACTTAGAATCATCTCATCTGGCTTCTGCCAAACTTCTAAGCCAAGGAAGTAATGCATGAGCCCAAGGTCCTTTATTTCAAACTCAAAAGCCAACTCCTTCTTGCATTTGAGAATGAGGTGATCTTCTCCAGTAAGAATCAAATCATCAACATACAAGACAAAAATCAATGCTTCACCATCAATTACCTTAAAATATAGATTTGAGTCTACATCATCCTTAGAGAAGCCCAAGCTTGACAAGTAACGATAAATCCTTTCATACCATGCACGAGGAGCCTGCTTAAGACCATACAAGGCCTTCTTCAGCCTGCAAACATGAGACTCCTTCCCATGTACCTCGAATCCATCAAGTTGCTCGATATAAACTTCTTCCTCAATCACACCATTCAAAAAAGCTTTCTTCACATCCATCTGATGAATCTTCCTATTGACAGGTGTTTTATGACCACACCAACACAAAATAAATTTTCCAACAGATACTCTATCCTCTCTTAAACAAAGTCTACTGCATGCTAAGATTGCGAGAAATATCATGCATTTAACTCCAAGGTTCCTTCATGCAGTGGATAGTCTCAGTTGGCTCAATGTGATTTGCTGGTATTTCAAGGGGACTTACGTAGTTGTTCAACTGAAGCTCAAAGAGAAAGGGATTTTTGAAAGATTTTCCAATGAAGTACAAGTTTCCTATACTAACTAGAAAGTACTGAATTGAAATGGTTGCAGGGATAAGAAATCTCTAATCTACTTTAAGGCGTGGGATATGGCGATCAATTCTCATAGACTTCAAAACAAGCTCTGCTTTGCCTCACCTCAAACAGCTTCCACAGAACTAGTGCAATCTTCAAAGGAGTAACCAAAGGTATTCAGATCATAATTCAACATGAAGACATCGTCACAATGATGCATACCAACATGTGAATCACAATTGAAGTTAAGTCTGCAATGTTCCAGTTGACCACACAGGGTGAATTCACCATCAGCGAACACACTAGTGGTATGGATAGACGAAGCTTGCTCAAATCAAACACCACATTCCACAACTAGCATCTATTTGCATGAAATGAAATCTACTTTACTCTAAGCTACTTTAAGATTCTATTGCGAATTAGAAGGACAGAGAAATCTTGCTAGCTGCTCACAACAAAAGACAAAATCATCATCAATGAAACTCGTTTATTTATGAGAGTGTTCACAAAAACTTCTTACAAAGCTTTCAATGGAAAAAATTTCTTCCAATCT
>VDFB02293946.1:0-23392 GCA_007258455.2 Sequoia sempervirens | reverse complement strand
ATGAAACAAATATAAGTTGTATATAATTGTTATTTAGGAAAAATGATTTTCATAAACTTTACTATGTTTCAAATAAGGATTGAAAGCATATATGTGGGTTTACATGCAACCAAAAAAAGAGAGATGATGCTATCAAAGATTCTTGAACTTAAGAATTTTCCATGGAACAAATATGTACATATAAGTGTAATTTAGGAAAAATGATTTTAAAAAAATTCACTACGTTTCAAATAAGGATTGAAAGCATATATATGGGTTTACATGCAACCAAAAAAAGTGAGAGATGATGCTATCAAATATTCTTGAACGTAAGAATTTTCCATGGAACAAATATGTATATATAATTGTAATTTACACAAAATGATTTACAACTATGTACAAGTTACTATAAGTTCTCATTTGAACATGTATAGGGTTACAAGTGAACTTGAGAACCATGGATATAATCTAAGTCAAAGATTTTGGTTCAACCCGCTCTTCAATAACATGTAGAATTTTTTGATGGTCATCATTATCTAGTCTCCATTTTCTTCGACCATGTGCATGTAGAACTACATGAAGATGTAGAGTGGTAGCAATTATTAAGTGACTATATTGATATACCTTGTTATCAAGTCAACAAAATGAATCCCATGCTGAACAACTTTGACTTGTTTTAGATATGTCTCTTGCACTACAATAGAACCTGAAAGGTAAACATGAACCTAAGGTAAGACATATGAACATGTGCAACATTTTTCATGCTCAAGGTTTGTACAATATATATTTAATGTTTGTAATGTAATGTGCACATGTGAATACAATGTATATAAAATTATAAATTCAAACTCACCTGTGGGAAATGACATTCCATCACTTGTTTCAGGTTTTGTTAGCTTATTCCTATCTTTTGTGCAACACAATAAATAATAGCTAACAACTTCGATGTTTCTAGGCTCCACTATGACTACAAAACATCTCCTATACACCAAATTTACAGAAAAAAATTCTAAAAAAATTAGAAATGTCTCTAAAGATCATTAACTAGATATATATAATATTTAAATTATTGAAAACTTACACATGTGTACCTTTTCTAACCAATCATGAAATATGGTCATAATCAATTGAAATCAAAGGAATGTCTTCAAATCTTTCTTCCTCGTTTCCATCATATGTTTCTAAAACAACTAGTGGCACCATATCCCATTTACCAACATATCCAAGTTCTTGATTGTTGCATGCATAATCAGAGTTTCCCTCAATGCACTCAATGCAAAAACAAGAGTAATCCCTGCCCAATATCCATCCATGGCTAATTATCCGAACTCCCAACACAATGCAAAGATCTTGTTTTTTCTACCGTCTTACATCCATGCATCAATCTTCTATCCACGCCTAGATACATGTACAAAAACAAACTTATGTGAACAAACATGTATATATATATATAAATTTTAAATTTAAATTTTCAAATTTTCAAATGTGATTTATACATACTTGATATCTCCCATAGCACTCTATGTGGAATGTTTTGGTTTGTTCTTGAAGATGCCGCACCATTTGATGCAAGTGTTTCTTGGTAATCCATTCAACAACATCATGTGTACTGTCTAGATGATCTTCTCCTGATAACTCATTTTGATGCTTCTTAAAGCTCGCTTTGATGCAAGCTCTGCTCCATCATGCTCTCACCCTCCTAACGCCCACTCTAAAACTCCAAACATGGCATTTTGTAGACTTTATGATATCTACAAAGTGCATAGAATGGTCGAAGATTTGAATTAAAGCACACATCCATCTAACCATACAAAATGATTTTCAAATTCTTACACCCCTCAAGCCAAATTCCTCAAAAATATTGTAAAGCAATGTTGGACAAAAAGTGTGTCATGCTCTTTATCATCACTAATATAAAAGTGATATTCTTTTTTAATGACTCGTTCTTCATCTGTAATTTCAACACCATCCAATTCTGATTGTGCATGTCGATAACACACATGAACCATAATAGTGATCTGCTTTGAAAAGTAATACTTTGATTAAATCTCCTTTTGATGTACAAAGGAGTAATTTTTTGCAAAGTCAAGTACTGATAGAACTGTTCCACGTGGGAAAGTATCTCTCAATGTTTGGAATTGTTGTGCTTGCCACTTAGCAAAAAATGAATGATGTATGTATGGTCATATCAATTTTTGAAAATCTTCCATAAATTTTTCAATGGGAATCTCCTCTTCTACATAGTTCAACCTTGTGGATTCTTTCCCAAAATTTGTTTGCAACTTTACATACTTGTACCTGTGTCAGTAAAATATGTGAATAACTAATAAACCACACAATCAATGAAATATTACATCAAAGAGAATCCAAATAAATCTATGAGAAATTGAAACAAATAAACTCTATAAAAATAGTACTTACCTCTTGCAATTCTGTCTTTGTTAGGTCGTATCCTCAATTCTTGAAGGAAATTTAGCCAAATTTCCACATGTCTCACAAATTCTCTTATGCAGTTTATTTGAGGTCCATTTTCATGATCACATAATATAGACTTTATGAACAAACTTGCCTGTTTAGGAGGTGCATTTTGAAACCCACATCTTTCTTTTCTCATCTTTCGAAACACTTGATAGTAGAGATCAAATTCAATATGATAACGACAACAACAAGTTTCAAAAAACTTGTTTATCTTCACATAATATGGCTTTAACCTTTGAAACATTGTTTTCCCAATCTTTATATGAGGATATGCATCACAAAAGTTCATATACATCTCAAATTGTGTTATGTCTAGCCAATGTTTGATATGATTTTCATAAATACTAGGTCTAATCCTGTGTCTCATAACATCTCTAGTATTTGATGATGGACAAGTTTGATCATGCCAAAAACCTGAGACCAAGTTCCTAACAACATCTTCAATCTTGTCAGAACGAGGAGCTCTACACATAATTTCCCAATTTCCTTCTAAACTCTCATCCAAAAACTTTCTCTTTTTCTCATATTTTATCAATTTGGTTCTACTATAGCCAATTTCAATTGAAAGTGTAGACATTTTTCTTTTTCTTGCTATATCTTGATGTACAATAGATGTCAACATCACCCTTCTTGTAGTGGCCTTATCCACTGATCGAGATCCTTTCCCAATGGAATCTAAACCCTTTTTAACATTTTGAACAATATCCTTTTGTAATCCCATGTGTTTTTCTTATTTGATGCCGAATGTACACCCAACAATTGTAACGACTCTTTGAGCTCATCACGAAGAAGTAAACGTGATAACAATTGGGTTTTTTTAAGTGTATCAAGATGATTGAAATGATTATTGATCATTCCATTTACAGATTTATTCATTGTCCTCTTTCTCTTATTATCAGACTAGTTGGCATAATATTTCAGTTTCTCCATATCCATTTCAAGTAAATGATCTAAATTTCTATGAGAAATTTGTTTCCTCACCTTCTCAGCTAGTTTTATATGCTCATCCATACCAGTAGGAGGAAGTGATCCCCACCCCTCTCCAACATGCATTGTTTGAACTTGTGCCTCCTCCCTATCCTCAAGGACCATGCATTCTTGAGTAGATTCATTTAATCCAATGTCTAGATTTGGATCGACTTAAGCATGAAAACTTCCTGCTTGTTGAGCCCTTCCTACATGTCACAAAATATTTTGCAAACAAAAGTGAGAGATGATGTTATATAAGTGAAGTTTATGTATGCAAGCAAACAAACTGATAAAACATGATGCTATAAGTGAGAGAATTTTGTGTTAGTTTTATATGCTCATCCATACCAGTAGAAGGAAGTGATCTTGACCCCTCTCCAACAAGCATTGTTTGAACTTGGTTCTCCTCCCTAACTTCAAGGTCCATGTGTTCTTCAACGGATTTGTTTGATCCAATATCTAGATTTGGCTCCACTCCAACTTGAGGAATCCCTAGAGCATAAAACATAAAAATAATTTGAGAACATTGAAGTGATGAAAAGAAAATACCAAAGACACAAAACAACTACATGCACATGTATGAAAAAAAATCCATAAATGCATATCCAATGATAGGATATACATAGGTCAAATTCCATGCCAAGCATCAAAGTTTGAGGATTATGCATACAAGTGACTTAGAACTTTTAGGCTAGTGATATAGCAAAGGAAACCCTTAGAGTATAACAAGGTGATCCAAAGAACCCCAACAAAATTGGGCTATAAGATGTTTCAAGGTTTCAAATAAATTTCCAATATGTGCTAAGATGAAAAAAGTTAAAAATTTATGGGACATAAAACACAACCCAAATAATCAACTAAAACCAAACACAAATATTGAAACAAAAAGAATTGGCTTAAGGAATTGGAGTCAAGGATCAGATAAACATTGCAACTTGCATGACCAAGATGACTTGAGGACATTTAAAAGTATTTATAGTCATTCAAGTGCAATGATGGTTAGAAACCTTCAAAAAAAATGTGTGTTAAGACATAATTTAAAGAATAATCTATCATATATAACTATTATTCCTTGGCACCATATAGCTTGAGTTTTGATGTATACATGTGTTAGTCTCTAGAAAACTGACATTGCATTGGCTTTAAGTATAATTTGAGTTCTAATTTTCAAATAATTCTAGAGCTTAGAATTGGGCATTTATTAAAATATTTAAAAAATATTTTTAAGGAACTATTGATCATTAGATTAAATTCAATGGGAGTTTAGAAAAATCTTAAGCTAATTAGATGTTGCAATGTAGATTGGATAGGGGATATTGATCACCAAATATCAACATTAGAATGCTACTTCATTGTACATGAAGGTGTAGTTTCATGAATAATTAAGAAAAAATAATGGTTTCTTTCAAAGTGCAAAGTTAGAATATATAGGAATTTGCAAAGCCATAAAATAATTAATGTGGTTGAAAAAATTATGAAAATCAAAGTGGCATAGTGATGGACACAAAATTTAAGGTTTCATTGGAGAACTAAGCATGTATTGAAGTACACTATCATTTTCTTCATGAACAAAGTAAAGAGAAAATTGTGTAGATGCAATACTCAACAATGATAATGTGATGACAAAAACATTAAAAAAAGGTATTGGTAAAAGATAAGTGTAAGGTTTGTAGGGAAGGATTTAATGTACAATATTTTAGTTTAAGAGTACATTTTAATTTGGGGTATTGTAAGTTGAAAAATTGTCATACATTAAACGTTTCTAATTTTAATAAAAAAGCCAATGCAAAATGTATGCACATACAAATTTATGTTTAGGTGTACTAACCAAATTATTGGGTGGAGTAATGCACATTATGGATTCCATCCCATCAAATGAATACTTATGTTTTTTCAAATTAAAAGTCCTAAACACACACTTGAGAGTGAGAGAGAGAAGAAACAAGCATGTACCTTGTTTCTTTCTATGATAATTTTCCAAGTTTTTCTCATGCCTCTTTTGTTCTTCTTCTTTTGACAATTTTCGTTGAGACGCATTTTTTCTTTTTCTTTGTTGTCCCATTTTCTTCTTCAACTTAAAGATGACTCAAAAAAATTTCTCTACCAACTTAGTTAAATTATCCTCCAAATTTTTCCTTGATTGTTAAAAGTGAAAAGTTGTCGAGCTCCAATATTTGCCTCCTTGATAAATGTGCAAAAACTTCTCCAAAATTTGTGCTCCAAGTGATATAAATGAGAATTAATCTTGCAATTTGATATCTAGAATAATGAAAAATAAGATTCTATTTATATGCATATGGGATGGGAAAAATATTATTCTAGTGTACATGGAATAACTAGAACCTAGTTTAAATGAATCAAGTAGTAAACAAACAAGTTATTTCATTGTGGAGTTTGTTGTTATTTAATTCATAGGTATGCACAACATATCTAGTAATTTTTGAATTTTGTTAAAGTGTCAAAAATGTATATTAGAGGTATAATTTGAATTGAATTTTCTTAATTATATTTGAATTGAGTTTCAAATTACTTGTCAAAAATGTATAATAGAGGTATAATTTGAATTAAATTTTCTTCATTATATTTTAATTAAATTTCAAGTTACTTGTCAAAAACGTATAATAAAGGTATAATTTGAATTGAATTTTCTTAATTATATTTGAATTGAATTTCAAGCTACTTGTCAAAAAGATTATATCTTGTTCTCAACTCAATGGTTCATGTTGCTTAAGTCATTTTTTAAAAAATATTTATTGTGATCAACATGAATGAACTTAATTATCAAGTGGCATTGATTTCTCTAAAATTCTACTAGAGATCAAATGTATATTGAAAATAAGGAAATGTAAGTTGTAAGAGATCATACAATAAGAAAACATGTATGTATATTGGATATTTAAAGCAAATGCATACATATATTATGTGTAAACATGTTTAAACCATAAGCAAACACATGTACATACATGTAAAGGGATTCAATACATATAAACATAGCACATATTATAAGCAAAGAGGCAAATGTCTATATATATCATATAAGAAAATATATGTACATATCATATAAGCAAAATGTAAATTAAAGATCATCAAATGTTGAATACTAAAGATCAAAAATTAAGCAAATGTAAGTTAGAGATCATCAAATCTCAAATATTAAAGATCATCATGTATAAGCAAATACATGTGGTAAAGATCATAAATCTAGTGTGCATGGCCTAATATGAATGTCTACTACTAGTCGAATGGCCATATGAATGAGAACGGTCCTGCTCTGATGGATGTATTGAGCCCTGCAAATAAAATTATGTACAAGATGTGTTAAATACATATAATTTATATTAAATAAATTTTATGAAAGTTATTTTTAAATGAACTTGTATTTTTAAATATCAATCTAGATCTATGCATACATAAATATTGCATGTACATATACACGTGTGATTATATAAAAATGTAAAACTCAAATGTCCACTAGCAGCAGATTCATCCACAGAGTCACATCGATCATGCACACGATCTCGACCAAGGCTAGGAGTGATATGAGGTATGTCCACCTGTAACAATATATATACATATATATATATCAACTTACATGAATATCTAGTTTAAAAAAAAAAATTAAAAATAATAAAAAAAGAATTGAAACATGCACATGCACACATACATGCACATCATCTGATATCCGATGACCTAAGTCCTCTAAAATGGTTGCCTCCACCATATCCACCAAACGGTCAAGCAACGAATCAACATCTACATCCATCTAATCTATCCCATGTCGTGCCAAAAATGATGAATGTAGAGGACTATGAAGGTGAGATGGCATCGGCGATGATGAACCAAAACCAATCAACATATCAGTAAAACCCATAGTTTGTGCAGCTGCTGAATGAACTGTAGGTGGATCTTGATGCACACTAGTGCTCGACTGAGAGTGATGGGATCCTAGAACTGAATGACCTCTACATCTCAAATGATCTCTAGCATGCTCTATACCGATCCCATTGTCTGATTCAATGTGGGCATATGCCTCCAACAGGTCCTCAGCCAAACAATGCAGAGTCATGTGTGCCATATCTCCTGTAAGTGCATCAAGTTGTGTAGGAGTAGGGATACCGGCCACTGTAAAAGGATCCATGGTGGTCCACTGTGTTGATAATGGCGTGGATCAGGAATGTATGCACATCAAATAATGACCTACATTATCATTAGATATCCTAGTGGTGGCAGCCGCAATGTCACCTACAATGTCAATTGCTCCCTTTTGGGAAGCAACGACAACCTCATCTGCTATGGGGGCTAGAGCTGGGGTGAGAGCAGGAGACCTCTCACCAACTAATACCCTAAACACTGGGGGTGGTCTATCTGCTCGACGATAGGTGGGCCTATCAGCAATCTTGCCACACCCCTGACTAGCATATGGTTGAATGTCCGGCTAGTTAACTTTGAGGCCCAAATGGACCTCAGAATACAACTACTGAACAAAATACAATGGAATCTGGTCATTTTTTGGGTATAGACCATGTGTTGCGAGAAATTGTGGGTAGATCAATGAGGCCATAGCATGATCGACACATCTAGTGACTTGGTATCCCCTAACCTTACGCACATTTTGATAAAATGGAAAACAAGTGGTTTTTATCATTTCTTTGGTGACACTATCCTGTATTTGTTTAATGGGAATGTCACCATGTACTTCTTCCTGTATGCGGGAGAGAATAGCAACTACTCTATTTGGGGAATATGCACTATTCCTCTCAAGTTCATCTTTAAGTTTTTCTAGACTATCCAATATTAGCATGCATGGTTCACTATATATCCCCGGGTTTGCACCCTGTGCTAATGAATCTCTCAATTTTTTAATCTCATTAGTGGTATTTCCAAACAAATTTTTTGCAGGTGGAACATCTTAATTTTCCATTTTATATATGTATGTACACCTAAAGAAGCAATGAGACCTTGGTAAATAATATATCTAGATATAGAGAATATATTTATCTAAAGCAGTTCTAATAATTCATCTACTCATCAATAATATTTTCATACCATTAATAATTTAAAAAGAATTGGAAGACAACTATAATCTAGAACATAGCATCCTTAAATAGTTCAAATTTTAAATGAAACAATGAAAGGAAGAATAAGAAAACAAAGATTAGTGTAAAATTATTTGAATATAATTGGGGATAAAAATATCTAATCTAATAGTTGTTAACATAAATGAACTTCAAAATATATAATTTAACAATTTATACAACTTCTAATTATGATAAAGACAAGAATCTTAATCTATACCATTATTTTGAGTTTGGTTTAATAGAAATTGAAAAAAATTATAATCATAAAAAAAACAATGAATAAACTAAGGATCATTTGGTTATATATATTTTCATAGATTTAAAATTTGAATATTTATTACTATAACATACAGTTCATTACAATTAGATTTTTAAATAATATTGTAATAATTTATTATGTCTTTGAAATTTGTTTTGTGGATTTTAATGTTGTTTTTTAAATTTAAGTTAGAGTAAGTAGAATCTAATGAGATACTTAAAAAGATTCAAGTTTTATAATTTAAATCTCCCTCTTATAAATATAGTTTTTTCTAGTCTTACAATTTCTTGTGTCATTTGTTCAATTATTTTAGCTATGGATTTAGCCGCAATCTTGTAGGAGGTATTAAGAAGAGTAATTAGTATCCACCCTCAGATAAAAAAAATATTTTTCCTTTAGGAATTAATTTATCAACCCTTGATTAATAGAATTTAAATGATGGATCCCTTTGATAAAGCTACTTTTTATACCTCATAGAGTCCTCCTTGATGAATGGACATATTGTTTTAAGGAATTGTGTAGCTAAACCATCTATTCCAAGACTTTTTGAGTATTCAAATCCTTCAAGGAAATATCAACCTCCTCAAGGGTGAATAAATTATCTAAATGTGCCTATTTTTTTAGACCAATTATTTTGGGTATGCAAGTGCCAATCAATTCCTCAACTATATCTTGATGTGGATCTCCTTCAACTAGATCAATTAAAAATTATTTGTAATGTTGGAGGAAAATGGATTTAATATCATTAGAGTTGTCATGGAACTACCTCTCTTGATCAACGATAGATATTATCCACTCTCAAGAATGTAAATATGTTCGAGATAACTAAAAAATAATTTGTATCCCTTATATCCTTTCATCCAATGTAGCCTATCTCTTAATTGAGATCCTCTACCACAATTAAGTTCAAATCTTCTAAGTTTTATTTCAATAGAAGCAACCAATCATTGTAGAAAAGTTATTACTAAGTGCTAAAGCCAAAACAAGTTTTTTTTTTTTCTATTTGGATCCATATTTTTTTCCATTCTAGATCTCTTTCTCTAGCCATATTCTTATTGTAAGATCATAGTAAGGTAGTGCAATAGATTTAATCGCATCATTCCACAATTGTATCCACTTACCATTTTGATGAGGTTTAGAAACATCAACCAAAGGGATATTAGGGAAGCAAGGTGATCAATTTGATTGAGGTGGGAAGTGTTGAGCTTGAAGGATAGATTATTAGGTATGAGGAATAAGAAGTTTGAAAAGTTTAAAGAATTGGGAGGTGATATGTGAGATAGGTTTAATAGAATCTACTTAAATCAGGGTATTTTGTGGAGAGGGGACAATGGAAAGAGAAATAACTAAGTTTTAATCTATCAATACAAATAAGTTTCCCTTAGTTCACCATCTCTTTAGTTGGTCCAAGTGAGCTAGTGATCAGTATAAGAATATTTTTTGTCTAAAATGGGATCTAAACCCCTCATGGTATTTCTAGTTAAAATGTAGGAATTCAATTATTTTTTAGAGAGTTTATGAGAACTAAACCAACTTGTATCTTGGTTTTTTCCACCATATCATATTCACCTCCTTGTAGCCATTTAGTCATAGGGAGGGCATAAAAATCCATTCCCACAATTTAACTTGAGATGAGGAGTCATTAGGCATACAATAAAGAAAAAATGAATAGGTATTCCTTGGACTAGTAGTAAGCACTAAGCACAATTGTTGTTGGGATCCACTCCTCAATAGATGATAAACTTAGCCAAGTATTGGGAAAGGTGGGTCAACCTTGCATCCTAATATTTTGATTTATTATTTTGTCCTCATATTAGGAAATGAGGCATCTCACTTTGTGTTGGTAGTTATTTGTCATTTGTTGAATGCTTCAAGGGAGGTGTCTAAGATGTTCTAAGAGCATATAATATCATTATATCTTTATAAGATGAAACCCTCTTATGACATATTATTATGACATTTAAGAGCATGACTATAGAATATTTATAGTAAAGTATTGACCAACATTATGAAAAATCATAAGATATCTTTTAAGAAATAGCAACTGTGTCAAGGAAAAAGATGTGGACATTTACAAGAACTTTTTTTTTTAAGCAAAAGTGGGAAACCACTTATAATTTTATTTATATATAATATTTTACATATAGCTGGTTCAGGCGGACATACTGGTGGGAAAGAACCAACAAGAAAACCCCCAGTTGCAGTCCAAGTAACAAATTTTACAAAATATCAAAAATACCAGTGAGGTCCTAGTACAAATGACCAATTGTTTGATTACAACATTACAAAAGCACATTAGTTGAATACATCAGTACATATGCACATTCTCTTATGCACCCAAAATACCCAAAAGAAGACATCATACTAGATATACCTGTGACCCAAATACATAACACGGTGGAGAATACAAAACCTTACTAAACATAAGACTAATAAGCTAGGAAGCCACTTTCAAAAAGATGAAGATTTTCCACCAACATGTTGAAATCCATTAACCGAGCTTTCTTTTGTTTCCACTCATTTACCTTTGTGTTGGCAATCATGCTCAAATGAAGGTTTTGATTTGTTAATATCAGGCACATAACGATAACAAAATTTATTTTTGGATGAAGATGGAAGTTGCAAATCATGAATGCAAACATGACTTCTCAAGAAAGAAATGGCATGATATTTTCTTTTTAAATCATCAATCACCTCCATGGAAATGGCAGATCTATATCTGTTTAGAACTTGGTAGAGATGTGAAGAAGTGTCATGCATTGTGGATAATAGCATGCCTTGGAATATGTCAACATAGGTCTCTTCTTATGAAACAAAACCTTCTTTGAATAATTAACATTATAAATTAATACAGTTTGGCGAGCATATTGTATAATCACACTAGAAACCAATAATGGAAGATTGAGAGTCTCAACTAAGAATTCCACCTTATAGATAACATTCATACTAGAAGCCAACAACTAAAGACCAAATTTCATAAATAAAGTTCATGTGTTATATATCATGCCTTTGAGGGGTCCACAAGTACCATGAACCTTTTGAAATCCTTCTCCATCTAAATGCATCCATTCCAAGACCATTGGGAGGTGGGTATACAATATGAGCCAAGTATTAATTTCTAATGTTAATTATTGAAAGAAGGTATATAATTTATTCGAGCATCTTAATTCTCATACAGAGTTACATCTTAGTCAATTTCTCAATGTATGAGTTCCATATATTTGTAAATTTTCTTAATATAAAAACATATTTTATTTCATTAAAATTAACCTATCTATTCCATGTTACAAAGGATGCTCTCATTTTAAATTATAAGTATATAATTCAAAATTAATTAGTAATTTTCAAGATAGAGTACACACAATTTCTTTAGTTAAAATAAAATAATATTCTTATTTCCATGTGAGAGTTATGTAGAAAGGTAGTTTGATGTCTCGAAAATATTTCTTTCATACATTCTAAATTTCTATCATTACATTATGAGTGAATAATCTCAATTATATAGCCAAGCACATCAAAAATTTATAGAGTGGAAAGAAAAATAATCACACATTTATCATATTTTTATATGTATAAAGTTTCTACCATCAAACTATTTATACTTATGGATTAAATTATTTTTGAATTTGGTTATTTGGGTTCAACATGCCATGCTCTAGGATTTTCTTGTGTTTTCACCATGTTGTCATGTGTAGATAGCTATGTATTTTATAGGTTTAGGAATTTTAGAGGAAGGCAAGGTTGAACAAAATGCATAAGGATGAGATGGAGCCTTGTTTACCTTAGGATTTTGTTGAGACTCCCTTTGAGCATAATCGAGGGGTGGTTGGTCCTCTTGTAGACATGACTAATTTAGAAGGTCTTGTCAAGAGAAATTTAGAGGAGATTGGTAGAGACAAGAATCATGTTATAGATGGATTAGTTGGAGTTCATTGCCTCTACCATTCTCTTGAATGGCAACATTCACCTCTTGGAATTTCTTCTAATAATTTAAAAATATGAAGAAGGTTCAAGTTTAGAAGATTATAGGAACGCTTTATTCCCTTTGGTCTCAAGTTTAGAAACTAAAGATGGAAACTCCATTACAAACCTGAACTAGGTTTGAATTCATGGAAAAGGATAAGGTTCACAATAAGATATAGTTCCTTGAAGAATTTTGGATTCAAGTTGTGAAATGATAGATCTACTAATGTTTTTGCGAAAAATGACCCTCTTTATTAGACACATTGCCACTATTGGTGGAGTATTTCTAATTGGATGTTATTTTTCTTACAAGTATATTTTTCTTGTTGTTCCATGCCAATATGATTGATCATTTTTTGTCTCTTTATTGGTCTTTGTAAAAGGGTGGGGCCCTTTCAAAATTTCTATTTCTAATTCATTAATTCAACCAAAAGTGTTTACCCTAAAATTAAAATATAAATAATTTAAACTTTAAAATAGTCTTTTTTGATATTATATAATAGCCTCATGTATTTAATTTATAAATCCTATTATTCTTTATGTTTAATTTCAAAATTTTAATGCTCTCAAGTATAGATTACAAGCACACATTCTTTACATTTTTTCTCTTTCTTTTGTACTATTTTGTATATGGGTGTCTTATATGCATTGCCTCAAACATATAATTTTGATGTCCTATACCTAGTTCTAAATGTAGTTTTATGAATGTATTCCTCCTTTATTCTTTGCTAATTGTAATTGAATATTAGACCTATTTTTTAAAATATGGCCACCCCTCTCAATTAGTAAAATAAGTCATCTATTTTAGGTGGTGGATATTAATGTTAATTATTTATTTATTGAACATACATAATCAAGACAACTTGGAAAAGTGTCTTATCTTTCTTTTTCATAAAAATAGTTGGAGCATCCCATGATAAGATACTAGAACATATAAATCCTTTCTTTAAAATGTCATTTAGGTTCAATCCTTTAATTCATGCAAATATGAAGTGTTTGTTTGATAGGGATCTCTAGATATAGGGGCTAATTCATGCATGAACTATATTAAAAAATACAACACCCATTTAGGAGGAAACATGAGGAATTCATTCTAGGATTTAGACATCCTAAGACTTTTGTAATGGAGGTTTATTTTCATTTGAATGGTTCTCATTAACTTTTACTAAATAAAAATTAACAACAAACAAGGCACACCCTTTTCTTTATTCTCTTTTGAGTTGTAAAATAGAAAATTTAATAATACCTTCATTCCTTCTAATCCTAATAGAACTATTTTATTATACATTTCATTCAAACAATCTAGTTTCTTTCCTCTAAATTTATTCAATTAATTAAAAACAAAGACCAATCCAAATCTCACAAAACAAAAAATTAAGTTGAAACCATGTAACAAATTATCCATACCCACTCATGAAAAAACCATTGTAAAGCCCTAATTATTCAATCCACCATTCCCAACTACCTTATTGAACCAAAAATAATTCAATTAATTCAATTTTTTATAGATTAAGAGTGAGCAATAATATTAAAGTTTCCCAACTCAAAGCCTTAATTAGCTTCAAGAATTTTTATTTATAAAATGTGAAAGCATGATGTAAAATGTATATATTGTAAAACATAATAAGATGAACCATTATGTAAAATGTATATAATGTGAAGATCATGATCTAAGAACCATAATGTGAAACCATAATGCGATTCATACATTTAGTTCACCAACCATTTTTGGAGTAATGTCATAAGACTCAAAGGCAAAATATGAAGAATTTTATCCAAGTTTCCATTGTATGCACCCTAAACTTTATATCATGAACTGTTTGATATAATGTCTCAAATAAATTTGTTAATGAACTATTTGATATAATGCCTCAAATAAATTTCCAATAGTGTTTTTGATGTAGTACGATAGAAATAGTGTTTTTGATATAATGCCTCAAATAATTTTGTTAATGAACTGTTTGATATAGGGTGCATACAATGGAAACACTATTTCTATCATACTCCATCAAAAATTACCATGAACTGTTTGATATAATGCCTCAAATAAATTTGTTAATGAATTGTTTGATATAGGGTGCATACAATGGAAACACTATTTCTATCATACTCTGTCAAAAATTACCATGAACTGTTTGATATAATGCCTCAAACAAATTTGTTAATGAATTGTTTGATATAGGGTGCATACAATGGAAACACTATTTCTATCATACTCTATCAAAAATTACCATGAACTGTTTGATATAATGCCTCAAATAAATTGGAGGTGCCCTGGTAGAAATGTATGCAATTTATGTGGAAGCATAGATAGGGCATGTTAATTTTTTGATAGAGTAGAAATGTATCATAGAAATAGTGTATGTTGAAAAGGCTTTAGAAACTTTCAAACAAATGCAGTTTCAAATCAAAAAATTTGAAATTTTTTGCATTTAGGGTTTATAAATTTAACAAACAAACGCATTTTGAAGTCTATGAAATTCAAATTTGACAAACCTGGTGAGATATGCAAGTCGGGTTGATGAACTATGGAGAGATGAAGTTGAGTTTTCCGTTCGCCGGAGAGATGAAGTCGAGTTTTTCGTTCGCCATTTGTCGTTTGATGTTCACGTTCGCTATCCACCGCACGCACAGAGCATAGGGAAAGCAGAAAAAAGCAAAAAATGACAGTGACAATTTCAGATTTTTTTTTAATGCCTTATTTGAGGGGGTTTGGTCGAACCCATGTTCGACCAAACCCCTTAAAATATAATATTTTTTTTGTTTGTGTTTTAGGGTTCGGTCGAATGAATGGTTCGACCGAACACATATGTTTGGTCGAACAAAAAAGGTGGCTCGGCCGAACCATAGAGTTCGACCAAACCCATTGAGTATGGGGAAAGGAAAAAAAATCAAATTTACTTCCTCATAAAATTTGTAAACCACTATTGTGGTTTGACCCAATAGATTGGAGAGTTGGCATTAAGCTTTACCAAGTTGACCTCAGCCGCCAAGTAATCCTTAACTGCCAGGTTAGCCTCAACCAAGATCAATTAAATTTTTCATTATTAACAATAGACTCAATGGATGGGAAGTTTTTAATATTGCTATCCTTCAAATTTTGGATTTCCTTCCCTTCATAACCTAGATTTGTAAGAAAACCTACTAACTACTTGCCTTCCTAATATGTGTGAGATATAATGATTGATTCAAAATAAGAGAATAACCTCCAACTTTTTTGATAATTGGTTGGATTATGACTAATTGGTTTAATAGAATACTGATTCACCCCCCTCTTAGTATTCTGGGTGTTCAACAATTGGTATCAGATCCAAGTTCCTTTTGAAAAGCCTAACAACTTGAGGAAGATCTTGAAGGTTGAACACATGGTTGATAAAAAGTATCCTATTCCTTCAGAAGAAATTTTTGCAATTGAATTTGAAGAAGATGGTTGCATGTTTGACAAAGAACTCAAAGCTGCTCTTGAAGATCTCGACAAAGTTGAGAGTGACAACAAAACTTTGAAGGAAAGCCTAGGAGAAGCTAATGAATGCATCAAAAAGCTGAGAGAACAAATCAAGAAGTTCAAAGAAAGGCATAGAGAAGTCAATGAACAATTGAAGAAGGCTAATGAAGACATCACCAGACTAAAAGTGCAAATTGAAGAAAAGAGGAGAATTGAGGATTGTCTAAATACTAAAATACAAAGAAAGGTTGATGAATGTACCAAGCTTGAACAAGAGGTGGTAACCTTAAGATCTGATCTAGAGAAAGCAAGATCTCATGAGGAAAAATTCAAAACAAGTACTACAATGCTTGATGAGTTGATTGCAATTCAGAAACCTTCTAAGGATAAAAGTGGTTTGGGACTTTAAGAAGGACAAAACTCAAAGACAAATCAGACATCTAACAAAGCTGACAATCAAAAGAAAACTCAAGGAAGTGGCAAATAGTTCAAGAATCAAAGAAGCAATACTAGAAGACCTATCATCAAAAACCAAATGCTCAAAGGTACCCATCTTTCAATGGTATTTATTTTTCATGCAATAAATTTGGACATAAGGTTGTAGAATGTAGAAATAGAATGAATTAGAATGTTCTAGTTCCTTTTCCACACAATGTTTTACATGCAAGAAATTTGGACATAGAGCTACTAAGTGCAGAAGTTAGATGATGAATAGATTCAATACTGGTAGAATGTTTCAACCTTCAATGGCTACTATTATACATGTAATTTGTATTTGGACATAAGGCTACCTAGTGCAGATCAAGAATGAATATAAATCAGTTTGGTTAGATAAATGTTGTGTGCTACAATTGCAACAAGCCTGGACACATTTCAAGATTATGTAGAAGCAAGAATGGGAGATAGAATAATCTGGAACATAGGAATAATCCTATGAAGAAAGTTGATCCTATTGAACTCAAGAAGGAAATGGAGAAGATTTGGAAGAAAAAGGAGGAAACTAAGAAAAAGGATGAATCAAATGCATCTATACCTACATCTGGTGTAGATATTCCTTCTAAAAACTAAGCCCCTGGCAGGCTTAGGGTGAGCAGTAATAGAGAAATCTAACAATCCCTTGGAATCATGAGGTGTCAAGAAATGACACAAATATATAAGGTGAAGAATGGTATGCTTAAGCTTTTGGAAAAAATTCTAGTATAAAATATGCAAATCTAAGATTTTGTGGAGCCTTTTAGGGTTTACATTGTTTCAAAGAAGTGTTTACCAACTTTTGAGAATTTGAGGCATTAAATATTATTTTTGGGTAGATCAATAATGTATAAAGAAAACACCAGTAAATTTTTTAATCACTTTTACACATTTGAAAGGAAGAAGAGTGAGTTGAGGAGTGATTGAAGGTGATCCAAAGTGAATTGGTTCAAAATATGGTTCCTATTGAAGCGCGAAAAAGGTATTTGTTGCTATTTGTTCTTTGTGGGTTTATATTTGAAGCAATTTTACAAAAAATTAATGATAGAATTGAGGTTGCAATGGCTACTCAAACTGTAGTTGAGGATAATGAAAGACCTAGACCAAAGTTCAAGAGTTTTTCAAGGAAAGTGTTTGAGAATGACCCTGATGGCGCGTTTTTGAAAATCTTGATTAAGGTCTTGCCCACTAAAGACACAATAATATACATATAGTGAAAATTGGATGAGTATAATCACCAAGTGCTCAAGGAGTTATGGTTTGATGTGTTGATTGGAGAATTTTTTTTGGTGAAACTAGAATATGAAAACCTAGTGTGTGAGAAGCTAGATATTTGGAATGTTTTCCTAATTTCAGCAGTGATCTAGATGCAATATGTAAAGATTGCCCTAAGTAGAATGCATGATAAATTCATGTGGACTAATGTACATGTATTGATTTCAAAGGATGCAATTAAGGCTATGATTGGTTTGTGTGCTACTGGACCGTACTTGTGTTGAATTCTGTAAAGAATGATGTGGCTATGAAGCTAACTAGTGCTACACTCGACAAAAGAGCATTAACTATCGATCCAATCATCAATCACCTAGTGAAGTATGCATCTATCATAATTGGTCTCAAAATATATTTTCAAAATAGGGATAAATCTATATGTACAACTGCAATTTATGTTGCCCATGATATGGTGGTAAATTGGAAAGACTATGACTTGTGTGAGTTGCTCCAACAACAACTTTTGGAAAAATTACAGCAAACCAAGACTAAGAAGTATGCTTTCAAGTATGGAGCATTGATTGTTTTCTTGCTTTTATACTTTATGAGAGATTTACTTGGAAGGAAGAACATTATATGGGATGGAAGCAAACTATTTGGACATCAAATTTTTGATCACTTACACAATATTGTAAACTATGATGCACAGGCTAATGCAATGACTACATTTTTCTCTATATTTCAAAGGAACACGTATGAGAGAGAAAGGATTCCTAAGATTTTGGTGGAGAAGTATGCAAATGATATAAATTTTCTTTTCTCCTCTGATGAATGTATAATAAAGGCGGTAGAACCCAAAACAATATGGATTGAACCTCTTGGATATGAAATTGATGAAAAAGTGGCTGAGAGATACATTGAAATGTTGTTAAACAACCAAAAGCACCCCTCTCTACCTAGACATGGTACATATGAGGAGAAATTTAATGAAGTATACTTGGAGAATTTAGCTCCTACCAAAACCAAAAGGGTCAACAAAAATGTTGATCAACTCTTTGGGATGTATGGCCTCTCGAAAGAGGAAGTTGACAGATTGAGGGAAGTTGGAACAGAAAGAAAAGTTAAAGTAGCTAGGACTACTGGTGAGTCCTTTGGACCACAAAGATCAGGGAGATTAGTTCCCACCCCTGCCTCTGTAATGCCAAAACCTATTACCATAGCTACTATTAAAGTGCTCTAGCTCTAGTTGATGTACCTGCACCCTCTGGACCTCCGAAAGGAAGAATGTACCTCTACTATAACCTCCTTCTACCTTCAGAAGAAGAAAGAAATAGAAAGCAACAAAAGATAGGAACTTGAGTGATGTTGTAGAAGAAGAAATTAAACTTGGGATATAGGAAGAAAGAAAATTGAAGAGGAAGAAAAGAAATAGTACTTCCACCAGTGGTGAAGGTGCCTCACAAGAAGCTGACACTGAATCAAAAAGGACCAAAGTCAATGTTGTGGATTTGTTTGAAGAGGAAGACATTTAAAGGGAGAAAGAAGCTTTCACAATTTATATGCACAAGAAGAAAGAGGAAAAGAAAGTAGATGAAGACACTTCAAAGATTGAAAAGAAGAAGTCCAAGCATCCTCCAGTAAGTGCTTGTTCACCTATAATGATGGAATCATTGGTTAACAATATGTTAGAAGATAATAGTCTATTGAAAACCACTTCCAAATTATATGAGGAAGTTGGTAAAGAAGAAAAAAAAACCATTTTAGATGCTTTTGTTTAGTATATGATTATTATGGATGAAAGAATGGACAACATGAAGGAAAAGATAACTGACGTTGTATGGGAAGCTCTAGTAAAAAGAAGACATAGAGCGGTCAAAATAGAAAACAAAATCAAATTTAATGCACTAAGCAAGATTGGATCATATCTATCTAAGGATGATAAGGCACCATACTAGAAGGATACACACAAAATATCAAGGTAAAATAGAGAGTTACTATCCTTATGACCAGAGAGAAGGATAGCACAGAAAATTTGAAATAAGAAACCTTTGATATAGTAAGAAACATGGCACTACAATATGGGATGATTGTTGATCCTGCATTAGTTACAACTCAAGTCAAGGGGTTTAGCAAAGATGATACTACTGTTGAAGAGGAAAATTTTCCTCCCACATCAAATTTACTTGCTTTTCAAAATGCAGTAGCAAAAGAAGAAAATGTTTACTCTACAAATGAGCCTTCACGCTTGAATTTTCTAGGAGATAAGGTTACCGATACACATGCCCATCCAAAGACATCCGCTTCTTTGGATGACATTGAGAACTCAACCAAAGAAAACAATAAAGATCGAGATAAGGATAATGTCAATGATAATGCAGGAAATCAACAAGACAACTAGGATGAAGATGCCAGAAATGAAGGTGAAGAAAATAAAGATGGAGAAGAAGAAAAATGAAAAGATGAAAAGAATAATGATGAAAAGGATGACAAGGATAAAAAGGGGGATGAAAATAAAGATAGGAAAAAGGAAAACGCTTCCAAAAAAGAAGAAAAAGAGAAAGAAGAGAACAAAGAGGAATCTATAGTTGAAAGAAATGAGGAAGAATCTTTGAAGACCATAGAGCCAACAAAGTCACTCAGAGAATCCTCCAGAAACACTCTCAAGGGTCATCTGAAAAAGAAAATAAGGATTCAACCAGTTATTCCTCCCCAGTTGGTTCAACTCTCATCACAACAAGGCTGTGTTGATCTGAACAAAATTCCAAGAGATCAAAGCATAGAGATTGGAAGCACTTTTATCACCTCCAAGAAGAAAGAAATCATAGAAACCCATGAGAAGGGGACTGGGTTAATTAATGATGCAATCAAATCCTTATAGGATACAACCCTCGGTACCACTATTGATGATTCTTTGACATTGGTTGAGAATCTAAAGTTTCTAGTTGATTCATTTGGGGAATATACTTCTAGCCTCAAGGAGCATGCCACAAAAGTAGTTGAGTTAAGGATTGAGGAGAAAATATTTCTTGGAATATAGGAAAAATGTGCAACCACACATAGCAAGGATATGGAATTTTTTGAAGAAGTAAAGGAGTGTGAAGATAAGGCCCAAACACTACTCTTACAATGCATGAGATGGTCAGATGTTACTCAAGGCATTAAGGACTTGATGGACTCAATAGATTTGTAATTGATCAATGCCTTTAGAGCCTACGATCTCACAAAAGATAGAAGTTATGCCTATTGGAATGTAATTTCAGACTTGCAAAATAAATTTTTCACCTTGAAAAGATAGAAAGAGGATGTTATAAGGCAGTTTGGTCATCTTGGAGATATGGTAAAGTGCAAGTATATACAAATTGAAAGTTCTCTCATTGAAGTTAAAAAACTTGACAAGATAAATCTTTATCCAACTACTCTGAAAGAAGAGGAAAGCTTGGTGGAGTTGGAAACAATGCATAAGGAACTTGTTATAGAAAAAAAGGAGTTAATATGAAGGGAAAAATTCTTGGGAAGCTATTCTCAAGGAACTTGAAGGTGATTTCTCCTCAGGGTGAACATGCTTCACCTTGTATATTTTTCTTTTCAATTGCTTTTAGTTTTGTTGTACATATAATTGGAAGTAATGTTGGGGATGAATCCCTAAGGGGGAGCCAATTGTTTTAAGTTATCTTTCTATTTGTGTGTGTTCCTCACACACCCTTTGTCCTTGATGTCAAAGGGGATTATGGTGTAAATGGAGATGGTGTGAATGGTTAGACGTTTTGTTGATAAAATTGTGTTGGAGTTGTAGAAGTTTCTTTGGGATGTTGGAACTCATTTTTGGCACATGTTTCCGTCAATGAAAAAGGGGGAAATTTTTGAAGGAATGAAGAAGAAATCCTTTACAATGTTTGTTGTTAATTCTACCTGATTCGGTAAAATAGTTTTTGTGTCATCTTAATTTTGTATTCTGATCCAGATTCGCTCATGTTTCAAGATCTACTTATGCAGTTACAGTATGTTGTTTGGGAATGCTTAGTACACCCATGTTCAAGGTTTCAGCAATTTTGGTTAATCTGGATGAAAGTTACAAATGACAAAAGTTTGACAAACTATATTTTGGCTTATACTATAGAGGTTGATAAAAATTTATTGGTCTACATTCCTCTGGTGTTTGGTTTCAAACTCTACAAATTTTGGAGAAGGTTTACAAGTGTTAGCTCTACACATATTCCAAATGGTGAATGCTTATATGCTTACATGGATGATTGATGTTGTGTGGATCAACTTATTTTTTGGTTGAGTCTAATTCTTGGCTGACTCAATGCTTGAAGTTATGCTATGAAGATTAATATGTGTTGTGGATGTTAAGGGGGTCTATTTTAGATCTATTTTGACCTTAATTCAAAGTTTTACATGTTTTCTTTGAGCACGAAGAGGTTGATTCTGTGTATGAAGCTAAAAAATTGTTTTGAATTGAAATGGGACTACATCTAATTAGGATAACGTAATTGATGTATGCAGAAGCAATAATGTATATATGTGAAATAGTATAGTATCGAAAAGAAAGAGACAAATGTGATGCTAGATATATGATGTGTGTGTAAGGTTTTATTTTGTGTATCCTTACAAATTCATATGTATAAAGTAAAAATAAGTGAAAAATTGAAGAATATGTTGAGCGACTGCAAAAAATAACAATGTTTTGTTTTCAAAACTTCATTGGAACTGGATTCAACACAAGGAAGGTGCATTTTCTATCAGTTCACACCTCGACTGTGCAAGCCATTTTGTTTTGTATCTATTTTCAAGTTGTGAGGCTTTTCAAGGATAGTGAGTTTTGGCAATGAGCCATGTAATATCTTATAACTAGTTATAATATATTGTGAGTTAATCCTCACCATGGTTTTCCCCCCTTGGGTTTTCCACTTAAAAATCTTAGTGTTCATTTGTTATGTTGTGTTGTGATTTTCCTTCATGTGCTCTTTCATTTTTGTTGTTAAATATGTTTTGATAATTAATTGGATTATGACTAATTGGTTTAATAGAATATCGATTCACCCCCTCTCTCAATATTCTAGGTGTTCAAAAAAGTCCCCCAAAAAACTAAAAATGAAGAATAAGTTATAAGTCTTTTTTGCAAGAACCTTTCATCCAACCAGTCAAAAGGCTATTTTTAACAAAAAAAAATTCTTGTTTTGTCCAATTAAATTTTCCACAAAATTCCTAACTTATGGAAAATCGATGTGAAAAATTGCTATCAATTTGTACTACACCTATTAAAATTTAGAAAACTAGTTCACTAGGATTTCTCCACATGTCCAATATGGTTGAGATTTTTTGCATATTTAATATTTTTTCTAAATCCCAAATTCCATCCAAACTTCCTCATTTAAAAGTGAAGCATCCAATTCACTTGAATTTCCCCATGCTCGACCATTTATAAGATAAAATTGAATAATTATAGAAGTTCAAAGCTTGTTTGAAACTAATTGATATTTTCTTGACATTAAACTAACTCACTTAGTCTTTTCCACATAAAATCCTTTTGTGAGA